>JAOTOM010002630.1:0-107500 GCA_034440615.1 Ashinkailepas kermadecensis | reverse complement strand
CTTCCTTTCCTATTGGTCAAACATGTCTTGAAAGCGTTTTCGACTGGATCCGAACACAACCACGCTACATGTTGTGAAAAGTATGATGCTTCCTGATGGCCGTGTTCGAACCCAGCTGACAGTGCTACTGTCAGCAAGCTTTTAGTCGGCGAATTGACCAATACAAGGTCAGATGGCGGTCCAGTAAATATTACCGCCCGTGATGGGTCGAAACTTGCTGACAACATCGCAATTACCTGGGTTCGAACTGGCGGCATGTTTTCCATTGGTGAAGTTACTTCTTGTCTCGACCCCAGCAACAGTGGCCAAAAGCAAAATTTATTCTCAGATGTTCTAAAAAGGGGCGAAGTTTATTGGTTTGGCTGAGAATTGCATCCTGTACTTTGAATCTGTTGATCCCGGAACATTGGATCCGCACAAATACCGTACCGATTCCCGAGGAGGTCAAATATTTGGAGTTCCCAATATGAGAATGTAGGAACTCACGAGATCCGACTGGAATCTAGCATTCAAACCAGCCCGCTACGTTGTGGCGGCGTGAGCATTTAGTGTGCTCGAAGCATTTCGTTCTGCAATCAGTCGACAGCACAACATTGCTAAAAAAACAAATCTATATCAGGCAAACACGACGAAAGAATGTTTGGTCAAAACCACCACCTTCTGGCGTATAAAGAACAAGATTTGAATCTATTTTTGTAATTTTTGCATGAGGTGTTTTTGTTCAGATTTGATTAAGTGGCCCAAAATATATGTCCAGAACATATTTCACAAGATACAACCTATTACAGAGCTTAACTAGCACAGGTGAATCCAGAACTTTAATCGGAGCGGGGGGGGCAGCACTCCCTATGAGGGGCACTGAGCGAGTATTCCCCACAACAATCGCCAGCCCACGGGGATTCCACTTAGCTCCCATGGAGGCCTGTGCATCCCTGAGGGGCTCCTCCCAACCTCAGGAGATTCCCAACTCAGCCCTATCTGCATTTCAGGTGCTCTTTTCATCCCTCAGAGCCCTCTCCTGCTCTTAAAGGCCCATCATAGTCACCAATAACACCACATAGCTCTCATCTCAGGTGCATTCCAGTTCTGAGATGGGCACACGCTATTCTCTTTAGCTTAGGGGACCCTCTTAGGGGACCCTGTTCATCTCTCAAGAGTTTCGTTCAAATCCCAGGAGCATCCCAGCCCTCCCCGGCCCTCAGGCGCCCTTTTTATGCGCCTGGAACCCTCAGAGACCGGTCTATGCTCAGTTGTCACGAGCCCTTTTCAGACTAGTCAGTTGCCCATTCCAGCTGACAAGCAAATTATAACTCTCAGGTGGATCCTCTTCATGGTCTTCATGGACCCTGTCAGCCCTCAGGATGGAAGTTCCAAGGGCCTTTTCCACGCCATCTGTTAGATTCATATAATTTTCCTCCACTATATCTCTGCTACTACTCCTTACAGGCCCCCTCGGATCCGCCAGGAGGCGGCTGCACTCTTCACCCCCCCAACCTCATTTGGCTAAGCTACTGGCTGGGCTAGACACGCAAACCGAACAAGTTTCGATAATAGTGCTACATGAAACATATTATTCCTGGATACATTCTATATTTCACTGAAATGGAATGGTTGCGTCCCAGCCCCCAAAGCACTTTACTGGTTTCCTAATGCGTTGTCCTGATCATGGGGCTCTAGCAAATACCTCACCCCTATAATATGTGCTTAACATGTCATATAACACCCATGGACATTGATTATAAAAATGGCCCCGAAACGAATGCCCCCAACTTGAGATTGTTCTGGTACTGAGCCCATACATCGGGTTCATGTGACAGTATGGACGTGAACAGAGAGCCATTGAGAACCATCGCTCTGTGTGGACGAGCATCCTTGTATACCATAGGACTTAGGTGATTAGTACTTACGCTGACAGAGATGACTGGGCCGACTTTGTACATGGAGTAGCGGTAGGAGTGCAGCGAAATGTCCAGCAGCTGCATCCCAGTGGGCAACTCCATACCGATCTCCTTCATTATGAAGTGTGCGAACTGCTCCATACGTCGCGGTGTACCACCCATGCAGACAAACTGTGGCCATCGAGGCACTGGTCACACATGCAAACACATACACAGAGCCACACACAGACACACACACTCACAGAAAGAGAGAGAGAGAGAGAGAGAGAGAGAGAGAGAGAGAGAGAGAGAGAGAGAGAGAGAGAGAGAGAGAGAGAGAGAGAGAGAGAGAGAGAGAGAGAGAGAGAGAGAGAGAGAGAGAGAGAGAGAGAGAGAGAGAGAGAGAGAGAGAGAGAGAGAGAGAAAGGGAGGGAGAGGGACAGTGTCACACACAGAGGGACATAGACACAGAAGCACGGAGAGTAAGGGGAAAGCAGGGAAGAGAATGAGGGGGAAATCACTTCACATTAATGCAGCCCAGCTCAGGAATAGATATCGATCTACCCCATATGCTACATCAGCGCAGGCTCCATATCGACCGTATCCTGATGGAGCTGACGGGGACCATCTGTGCTGCTGCGACATGATTTAGTGGGAAGAACGAAACTGCATTCGACATGACACGTGGCTGAAGACGAGGAAGAAAGGCACGCATTCGCGAGTGGTTAACACGCGCACGAGAGGGGAGGAGTGCGCCGAATCTACCCATCCTTCATATTTTCGGCAATATCTCATAAACGGGCGGGGATATTGCAATGCAATCTTGTGACGTTCTTACAAATCGATACGCTCATCCTATGGAAAAATGGAGATCTGTTGGTAAATATAGGAACTGCGGGGATGCAAAGTCGATCCACCGGCCGGTCGCCCGGCCGCCGAGCGTTCAAGGTCACAAAGGTTGAGTTAGTGAGGTGGTGAGGTGTGGCGGCCGATTCTCGACCACATTTTACCCCAAAGACATTGACCTAGGGTCATGAAATCACGCTGAAGTGAGTTCACTACAGGCGTAAGCTACCTTTTATCATTTGTGCTCCTAGCTTCAGTAGTTTCCGAGATCTTGCAAATCCACCCACTTCCGTTATGTGAGAAGCCCTCCGATGCGCGGGTTAAATGGGAGGGGAAGAGGTGCATGTTTGGATTCTCACGTTGAGATCAGTGGACAGCATATGCGAAACAATATGCTATCTGTAGGTTAGCAATAGGACTTCCTATATGTTTGGAGCGTCCAGCACAATGGCGTCACTTTGTGAACCTGTTTTTTTGGGGGGGGGGGGGGGGCATCATTGCCCACCAAACATTTTTGATTGTCAAAGCTGTCCCGAAAACCATTTGTATCTAGTGTACGCCAATAGGCCCAATTATTAAGCTTCAGATTGATTGCAGAGCAGATGATTGAGGGGGCCAGTGGACTCACTGAGCATATGAAAAGTGGCGCCCCTGCTCCAGCACCTCAACGATTTCCACGCTTAGCGGCGTATGGATGCAGAGTAGATGAACTTCAGTTGGAAACTGCTTGAGCCTCCGTTTTATAAACATTTCACCCGTGCTGTAGACAGCCACAATTCCGGAGAGTTCTTGTCTTTGGTTAACCGAATGCACTGGTGGACTTTTCGACGACTTCCACCGGTTTGGAGGGGGGATGGGTAATTTTAGGCGCCGGCTGCCTAGTCTCCCACCCTCTGAAGACCAAAAGTCGTCGAAACAATAGTTGGATTTCGTCCACTTGATTTTTCCATCGCATTATTTTTTAACTTATTTTTTTTACAATGTGCAACGTTTGCCCAACCTTCCCTCCCAACCCTGCCCTCGCCACGAAAGGAATGACTCACAATTGGTCAAGCCATGTTTAACTCCAAACATATTTAGGAATAGATGATTCTAACCACTCAGAGGTGTAACATCATATACTTTTGGTATGGAGAAATTCCATACCAAAATACCATCATTGGTATGTAATTCCATACCAGTGTTGAAGCACTAGACCACGGAGAAGTAGGGGAGAGTGACATTTGAGGCGTGCTGGACCATGAAGGTCATTTTCGCTGCCTTTCCAAAAAAGCTTCCTCAGAGATGCTCTCGTAGCAAAGATGATGCACCAACAGCAACATACGAGTATATGCTTGTGTCTGTTGCGTCGGATATGAGCCAAGAACACGCGCCAATCTTGCCTATGATGCGACAATTGTATCAATAATTCGTTGAATAGCCGTGATAATATTTCCTCTGCAAGCAGGAATATGTGCTTGTAATTACGATCGATGCGAAATGTTGATGCATTCCGATTGAACATAGAACAACTCGTCAAATAGTATATCTGATATTCACTAGCGAATGTAAATGGTACGAAAGTTGGTTGTCTGTTTAGCCCCCCCCCTCCCCCTGCTCTTGGGTTGTCCAGAAGGTTGACATCCGAAGAGAAATACGGAGCATCTGCAGACACTTGCAATTGCCACGGGCTTCGTCTTAGTGAAATCAATTACAATTACGTATGAACGAATACAATCAGGGAGATCAGACGGTGTCGGCTCCCAATGCCTCGCCAATTGTAAATGTGTTCAACCAATTTTGTTGGGGATAGGTTGGTGTTTGTGAGGCCATAGGAACGCCAGGCTTGCGTCATAGTCATGGGGTCTCACACAGCGCCAGGTATACACCTTAACGTATGCCCGCCACAGATCAGAGTATTGCGGATCAGTCTAACAAACCATAAAACACTTTTCCCGCATACATGGGCAGCGAAACTTCCAAACACAATGCGATTAGGAGAACTTACGAAAATCCTGTTCTTGTGAACGAACTTCGGACATACCGCAGCATCCGAGAAGCTGAACGCGAATTCCCGCTCAGGGAGGTGGAGTGTTGCGATGAGCACGGGCCATCCAAAAGCAATGGCACGGCAACAGGGTGGCGGAAATTCTTGGAGCTGCTCTCTGCAAAGGTTTCAGTGTCTGGGAGTCTGACTGTCTCCCTCGCTCGGAGGTGTGCATGAGGGAGTGAACTCTTACTTTGCTATTATGTCAGGCTCCTCAGCTCCAACTGTGTACAGAGTGAGGGCTGGCTTGTGTATTTAAGCATGCTTCGGCATCGGGCTTCCTCCGGGGCGTGCCTGTCCCCGTGCCGTGCGCTGGGTCCTCCCTGCCTGTCCCCGTGCCGTGCGCTGGGTCCTCCCAACCTGTCCCCGTGCCGTGCGCTGGGTCCTCCCAGCCTGTCCCCGTGCCGTGCGCTGGGTCCTCCCAGCCTGTCCCCGTGCCGTGCGCTGGGTCCTCCCTACCTGTCCCCGTGCCGTGCGCTGGGTCCTCCCAGCCTGTCCCCGTGCCGTGCGCTGGGTCCTCCCAGCCTGTCCCCGTGCCGTGCGCTGGGTCCTCCCTACCTGTCCCCCCGTGCGCTGGGTCCTCCCTACCTGTCCCCGTGCCGTGCGCTGGGTCCTCCCAGCCTGTCCCCGTGCCGTGCGCTGGGTCCTCCGGGGCGTGCCTGTCCCCGTGCCGTGCGCTGGGTCCTCCCTACCTGTCCCTGTGCCGTGCGCTGGGTCCTCCCAGCCTGTCCCCGTGCCGTGCGCTGGGTCCTCCCTACCTGTCCCCGTGCCGTGCGCTGGGTCCTCCCAGCCTGTCCCCGTGCCGTGCGCTGGGTCCTCCCTACCTGTCCCCGTGCCGTGCGCTGGGTCCTCCCTACCTGTCCCCGTGCCGTGCGCTGGGTCCTCCCAGCCTGTCCCGTGCCGTGCGCTGGGTCCTCCCTACCTGTCCCCGTGCCGTGCGCTGGGTCCTCCCAGCCCGTCCCCGTGCCGTGCGCTGGGTCCTCCCAGCCTGTCCCCGTGCCGTGCGCTGGGTCCTCCCTACCTGTCCCCGTGCCGTGCGCTGGGTCCTCCCAGCCTGTCCCCGTGCCGTGCGCTGGGTCCTCCGGGGCGTGCCTGTCCCCGTGCCGTGCGCTGGGTCCTCCCTACCTTGACGTCGCCGAACATGGCGTGCAGGTCGTGTGTGCCGGAGTCCAGCGCCAGGTGGTATAGCACATCTGACGGCATCTCAGCCACGTGGCTGTTCAGCAGACGCACCGTCCCGTCCCCACTCGGACCGTCACTGCAGAACGATTTGTGCAGTCAGTATATTAGTGGCGGACGTGTATAACAGGGTTAGACTCCAGGCGAGAGTGTAACGAGTCAGACTCGGGGCGGACGTGTATAACAGGGTGAGACTCCCAGCGAGAGTGTAACGAGTCAGACTCGGGGCGGACGTGTATAACAAGGTTAGACTCCAGGCGAGAGTGTACCGAGTCAGACTCGGGGCGGACGTGTATAACCGGGTTAGACTCCAGGCGAGAGTGTAACGAGTCAGACTCGGGGCGGACGGGTACAACAGGGTGAGACTCGGGTTTTAAGGGTAGAGCTGAGCGAGAGTGTAACGAGTCAGACTCGGGGCGGACGGGTATAACAGGGTGAGACTCCAGGCGAGAATGTAACGAGTCAGACTCGGGGCGGACGGGTATAACATGGTGAGACTCCGAGCGAGAGTGTAACGAGTCAGACTCGGGGCGGACGTGTATAACAGGGTGAGACTCCGAGCGAGAGTGTAACGAGTCAACCGGGGGGGAGAAAAAAAAGGTGAGACTCCGAGCGAGAGTGTAACGAGTCACACCTTCAGTATGCACAGGCAGTCACTTATTGGCATTCAATGGGCAGCATCTCATTGAGCTGGTGGTATGTGCCTACTTCCATATGGGTAGTGAGCTAGTGGTGAGGTCTTACCAGCATTACATTTAGCTTACCATACTTGGACCAGCATAGCGTGAGCATTCGTTGTTATAGAACAGCGGTGCTGGAGGACTGAGACGGCTCAAATCAGGCTCTATTCGAATCTGAGGACCTAGCAACTCGCATTTGTGATCTATACGCGGCCAGCATGCGCAAAGTGCATAGCCAAACAGATGTAAGTTGAAGCGGCTTCGGATCTATGAATGAATCACTGTTGCATATAGCAACTTAGATGTGTTGAGTGTTGAAGTGCATCCGTTGACACTTAAGTGACGACATAGTTATCTCTATTTCGTATCTCTATCTCTGTAAGGCTCAGTTATCTTTTTAAAGTTAAGCAGTTTGTCCTACAAGACTGTATCAGCTTTATGTGCGGAAAATGATAGGCAGCTGCTAGGAAGTATTTGTGCAGACATGCCTTTTAGCCCCGACAGTCCGAGCGCCCGGATCCTACGTGAGTTCGTCGACTAGCTGGCTGCCCCCTTCCCCGCCCTACTCAAATTACCTGCCTTGTCTTTGTCTTGTGGCGCTGTCCCCGGGTAGTGGGCCGAAGTAAGCATTGTTCCCATTCACAAGAAAGGGCTCTGAACATGTGCATCAAATTTAAAGCAAATTAATTGACATCTGTGTTAAAAGCGCAGTGAAACTCATCCAATGAAATAATGTAATGATCAAGAATATAACCCGTCCTTGCGGTCCATACCTGCAGCAAGCTAACTAAGCTTACTGCTATGACGGTGGAACCACTGGTGTTCTGGAGTCCCACGCTCCCAATATCGTCCCATGCGCTCCCTTAAACGATAAAGCTTAGCATGAACTCTGTGGCGTTGACCTGAAGGAGACGACAACGGATGTGGTCTGCGCATTCGTAAATTAGAACCGCTGGTATCTATAAATATCTATAATTATCTATATCTATAATTATCACCGCTGGTAACTATAATTTTTTTTGATCGAACCGACTAGTTGATTGCCGCTTTTTATTGTGCAGTAATCAACATAGGTTGCTCGTTGAGGTTTTGCACGTACCTTGCTGCCCTTAAACTAGCTTGGTGGACCCCGTAAGTTGGAAACATTGGAATACTATTTTGTGCAATCTATGTGCTTTTCCGTGACATGGTAGTTGTTATTGTTGGTGCATTATTCCTGTATATATTATTAAGTAATAAAGTCATAAAGTCATAAAGTGTTAAGGCTTAATAAGAGCCACAGGGGCCCATCTGGGTTAAGCCTATATGTAAAAGGTACTAGAAATGTACATACTCTCACCCCAATCAATCCCTTATCTCAAGTTCCTAGGAAGCTATATATCGCAGCCTATCTAGCACCAATTCACTTGCTATTAAGACATATAGCTTCCTAGGAACTTGTATAATGTTATAGTATAATGTTAATGATAAAACTCAAGTATAATGTTAATGATACTTGATGGCGTGGTTTTGATGGGTCTGAAGCTTGCAGAGACATATGTTAAGTGTGCTTTTTATGGAAAATATAATTAATTCACCCTAGCACTGCATGCTCGACATACGCATGGGTGTAACCACGATTTCGAAATTGGGGGAGACAAACCAGGGACGCGGTAAGTTTGGACAAGATAGAGGCCCCCCCCAAAAAAAAAACCCTTGGATTTGGGCCACTTCTTTTTCAATGTTTGTGTTGATGGTTGTGAGATTTTCCAATGTTAAAAATGATATTTTGCGGACAAAAATGGGTAAATTTGCAGCACTAGGTTTTTAAAATTCTTCTTCAGAATACCCTGTTTATGAAGGTGGCTCAGATGATCGGACCACTTATTTTCTGTGGAAATGAAGAAGAAGAAAAAATAGTTTGATTTTTTAAATTTCGAACTTGGAAAAAATATAAACTAACCTAGCCTAACCAAACCTAACCGATTTGTGTGCTTTATGGAGGCAAATGCGTGTAAAAACTGCTCTTGTTACCACCTTAAAGCACAATAATACCGAAAAGTTCCCAAAAAGTTTCAGAAAAAATTTTCAAACAAAAATTGGTTTTTTCTTCAAAAGCAGCTAGGCTATATTAGGTTAGGCTGGGTTAATAAAAAAAAAAAAAAAATTTCAGTAAATAATCTGCTTGACATCTGTCTAATTTAATTTTTGGGATTTTTTTCTTTCCAAAAGTAGGTCAGGCTAGGTTAGGTTAGGTTATGTTGCATTTTATTTAATTTTTTAACATTTCCATCACTGGCTATTGCTTGATACCAGATGTGGGTAGGTTAGGGCGACGAATAAATACAAGTGACCACAAAAATCGGTTCGACCTTTGACCTTCGAAATTAGTTCGGTTTGGTAACATTATAATACAGCACAAGCCGCGTCAGATGACACCCACTTGTTGCAAATTGAACCAATAGCGACGAATCGTGAGGACTTCCAAAAATTCCAACTAGCCTTTTACCTTGAGGTTTGACCTTGACATATCCTGGTTTCAAAATGTTACTCGATGGTTCACCACGGCCTATCGCTTGATAGTGGATCTGGGTAGGCTTGAGCGCAAACCAAAACAAAATGTGAGGCGAACGAAGAGATCAGATTGAATTTTGACCCGCCGAGATGATTTCGAATTATCAACTTTCTGATACCGCACAACAAGCGACGTCGAATGACATCCATTTTCTGCAAATTGAAGCCATAGCGATGAAACGCGAGGTCATCGAAGAACCAATCAAATATTTGACCTTGACATGTCCCGGTTTGAAATGTTACTCGAGTGTTCACCACTGGTTATTGCTTGATGCCAGTTTTGGATGGGTTTGAGCGAAAACGAAAGACAATTGAGCGGACCGGATGATCAGCTTGGCCTTTGCTCTTGAAAAACAATTCGATTGCTTAGCGTTCTGATACCGCGTCGAATGACGCCAATTTGATGGAAATTGAAGCGATAGCAACCGAACCTCGGGCTCGGTCGATATGGCTTCAATATCGCCATCGAATAAATCAAGCTAACCTTTGACCTAGAAGTTTGTCCTTGACATGTACCGGTTTGAAATGTTACACGATGGTTCACCACAGGCTATTACACGATACCCGATTTTGGCAGGTTTGGGTGAAAACGAAAAAAAGGGAGGCAACCGAATAAACCGGTTTGCGTTGGACCATGACCGTTAAGGTGGTAATGTGAGACCTATGTAGTTGCTTCCAGCGTGTTCAGTGCAAGCAGAAGCATTTGTGGTAATTGATTCGAACAATCATAAACCCGTCGCTGAATGCCGATGCCAATACAAATACACCTCTGGAGAACACGTCGCTGAATACGAATACGAATACGACGTTAACTTGACGTACTTGCTTAAGGCTGCCCATGACTCCCCTCCATGGTCTTGAAGATATCCAAGGGCACCCAGAGTCACGTTTGTTCAAGATATATCAATATATGCACAGGGGAATGCAACCTAAGACTTGCGATAATGCAAATTTGTTGCCTGGCAAAGCACAATTTCCACCGAAGCGAAAAAACAAGATGACCAAGGTTCTTGTTATTCAAGAATGGCCTGGAAGGATAAATTTCTAACGTTTGCTGATGTACCATTCGGAGATTTTGTGACGACAGATAGCCTGTGAAGCCCGTTGATTGGCTTGATCGGTTCCTAGTATACTTGGTGATTCTCTTGCATATATATTTTCACTTTATAAATGATTAAGTATAACTTTGCGGCGATCATACTCAGATAGCTGAGGCTTGGGGAGGGGGGCACGGAAAAAATTGAAGGGGACAAATCGCCACTTTTCAGAAATTGGGGGGGGGGGGACATGTCCCCCCAGCCCCCTAGTGGTTGCACCCATGGACATACGATCGGTCGCATATAGTTCACCGGCGATCATTCACATGAGTGCTGCGACTCATTGTGAACAGCATGAAATAGGAACTTGATGTGTTCCAACTAGGCACGTAACAGTAAAGGTGTCTGAACAATCCAGCAATTACAAACATGGGTGTCGCCACCGCGGGGACCGAAGGAACACATCCCCAAACATTTTGTCAAATTGAACATTGCGCCTGTGGCGTATCATGAAAAGAATTGACCTGAAAGCCCCGCCGTCTCCCTATTCAAAATATTCGTGGTAACTCCCGTGATTACGAACAGGGAAGTACCGATGTCTTTGTTATACAACAGGACCGGACATCGTTTCTGAGCAGCTTCGTGGAGGACAGGTTCAGTTCGGCCCACTCATTCAGTGAGCCCTCAGTCAACGTTTGTCTCGTGGGTTAGCCAACCACATATCAGAAGTCGCCATGTACGTTGGCAAGGTATTATTGAAAATTTGAAAACAAATTTGTATATTTTTTGCTGCACTAAAAAACAGTGTGCTTGACACCACATGACAGTCACAAATGCCCCGCAGGCGTGTCTACAGGCAGCAGACTTTGGCTGCAACTCACCCAGAGCAACTTTTGCTGTCGCTGCCCTCCATGCTGACTGCTCCTGTCGGTCTGACCTGCTCGCGTGCTGCTACGCCGCCCGAGGCACCGGCCAACCTTCAACTGACCTCTCGACCTCTGTGTCGACGCGTCGCTGCTCTGCTGCGTGCGCCGACGCCGATCCGGTCCACGTGCCGCAGATATCGATGTGGTGACGTAGAGCCCAGATACCGGGATGCCAAGAAACTCAGATTCGGCCTCCCCCTGGTGGAGTAGGCGTGGGCTCGACGAATGCAAGGGATAGCCGACACTGACGCGGCGCCGACTCCCGTTGGACTGCCAGAGCACGGGGGCGGGCGGCGTGAGTCTGCAGTCGCTGGCTTACGTGGCGCCACATAGCAGCTGATGCGCTCGTGAAATGCGCCGATTAAGGAAAATGAATTGCGCGATAACCAAAGTAACAGTGCAAACCTAACACATGGGGCTTACCGTCATTGATAACTGTGCGGGGACCAGTGTAGTGGGCCGGGAGCAGGATGGGGTCCCCTGTGACATTGCATGCCACACGAAGTTCATGGATCCTATGCAGATACACCAGATTTCGCTTCTCTGGCACCGAGGGTACGGACGTTGTCAGTACATGCAGGCTTAAGTTAACAATCTCAGTTTATCGCGGGTGCATCACATGCCGGCAGAGGGGTGGGTGAGCAGCCATTCGGTACGTGAGTTTCTCCCATTCCTTTCAGTCTAGCATCCGACACTTTCTGTGTGCCTACAGGGTGTCGTTGCAATAATGTTCATGGATCTGAGCAGCATCATTGACCGCCATGCTTCAGCTTCAATCCTAGATATGAAGACACGGATCAGACACCTGGATTGGAATATCCGCTTCGGTGCGTATCAGGCATCTGAGCGCATCAGCGGCGCCAGCCTATCACCTAGCGGATGGTAAGTAAAACATAGAATCGCGACCGGTTTTCGGCCTTGCCTGGGAGTTCTACGTACGCATTTCGTGTTTGCATTTTCCAATTGATTCAGCCATCGCAGGAGGTTTGCATCAGCCTTTCACGACACATAATTGATCAGGGAACCTTACCGTTCTTTCCTTATTTGTTTATGATGCTCCTTTGAGAAGTTGTCGTGGTGCGAAGTGAAGACATCTGCGAGAGGGAGCCCACCTCGCCCAAAGGGTAGGACAACTGGCAAGTGGTAGGAAATCGCGGCGTAGCAAATTGGCGTAGCAAATCGGCGAGAGATAGTGGCGTTGCCAGATAGGATATGTTGCAAGGGCTGATCCAAGGGGAAGGAAGCGAAGGTGAATTTTCTGAATTTCATCAATCATGACCTGAGGTCAAACGTTGACCTTGAAGGTCACATGTTCAGATGTGCTGCTTCCTTGCTTATTGGGAAATTATTCGACGCTAATATCCATCCGATAACTTTATTCAGGAAGGTGTTATTCGGTACCTCGTAATTTTCCCATAGACCGTAATGTTAGTGTTTATCATGACCCGAGGTCAAACGTTGGCCTTGAAGGTGGAATGCTTGGATGTACTACTTTCTTGCCATATGTGAGATTATTTGGCGCTAATGTCCATCCGATGAATGCACTTAGGAAGAAATTATTCGGTACCCCTCAGATGGCAACAGCGCAAGGTTTGTGAACATTTTGTGTACACTACAATTTGTGAACATAGGTCAAGCTTTGAGATTGTACATCAGACGCTTCACTGTGCTGCATCCATGAGCCATAGCCAATGTCTGTGTGTTAATTCAAGATGCCAAGTAAGGTATTGAGGAATTTATTAGGTACCCAAAACTTGGCATAATTACTATATTTTTGGATATTTTGCGAACGGGGATGAATCCGTGACCATGACGGGTCGTTTTGTACGTTTTGATTGCATCGGATTGTGGCTTTACGACGCACTCAGCTGCTGAGGCCACATGGCGTCACCTGCCTCTCACTCTGGCAGGAAGGGCGAACATCGCGGGGAATCGAACCCCGTACCTCTGGTCTGCCAGACGCTCAGCTTAACCACTGAGCTACCAACGCCCCTCATTTTGTTCGATGTGTTCTATGTGCGTGCTTTGTAGAATATTACCTGCAAAAATCATGTATATCCAATGTGTCACCATGACTTTATTCGGTAACCCGTGCATAGATATAGTGCATGCGTAAAGCCAACCTTGATGACCTGAGGTAAAACTGTGACATTGAAGGTCACGTATTCGATATGCTGCATCTTGGATGGATAGGCGTTGGAATAATTCGGCTAAGTGAAATACTTGATTTTAACGCGGTACCCCGTTTTTTACCCGATTTACCTTTTTTGACCTGTCGAGATCAAATTGCTTGTCCTACTGAATAATTGTTGTTTGCCTTACTTTGGAAAGCGACAAAGATCATATCCTGAAAATATCAGCGAAATCGGAGAGTATGCGAATAGGATGCTGAATGCGAATGCAAATGCGTTGCTAATATCATGGATATAGACCGTGACAGGTTACAGCGTACCAACACCTACTAGCATCGACATAAATATGGCAACAACGGGGATATCTGGCAACAAGGGGCGGGAATGGCACGTGCGCCTCCATATCCAGTCAATTGTTCAGGCATGCACAGCGAGGAAGGAATACCGGGATGAGTTTTCACCTAGCAACCTAGTCTGGTTTGTTGATGTCCTTATAAGTTGCGAACATGAAAGACGAAGACCTTCTCTTGCTTTTTGCACTTGGCTCGGCTCCCGAGTGACCGGTTGGTCGTAATAGGTCCGTGAATCCAGAGGAGAGCACAACAGAGGAGAGCACATCACACTGATGCAAGAGGCCGGGGAAGATTTAAATGAGTTCCATGCCAACTACAGGATGACAACACCTAGACCGTTTCAATGAGCCGCTAGACTATGCAATACCAACGATCAAGATGCAGGACACAACTCGTCGGGAGGCGATTCCAGAAGCAGCCAGTTTGGTCATGGCAATCAAGTAAGCATTCCCCATTTACTAATTGTACATATTTAAATCCATGGGCGTAGACACGTCTTCAAAAGTGGTGGGGTGGAGTGGGGGGCAAGATTGCCGCGCAGATCGAATCCATGCAAGATGCCTAGTGCCCATACGACCCCACAATTTTTGAAGTGCCCAACTGTCGACCACTATTTTTTGTTTCGAGAAACAAGTTTAGTCACGTAATTGTAGACAGACACAAATTCAGACATGTTTAATTTTGTATCCGCGTAGAACAATGTAACGAAGGTTCTTGCAACAGAGTATGAGTGCCTGCTACCACAATGGCTGGAAACAAAATGAGATTTGCTCATAATATTACAATATTGCAATCAATCAGGACACCTGACACCACAGGTGTCCTCTCAAGCAGTACAATTCCAGTACAACTCAAACAGGTACACACACCGGACCTTCAACACTTTAGAAATTATTTCGATTTCTTAACTTTCTAATACCTTACGACAAGCCACGTCGAATGATACCTACTTGACGCAAATTGAAGCCATAGCGACGAAACGTGAGGACTTCGAAGCATTCAAACTAACGTTTGACCTTGAGTTTTGACCTTAACGTGCCCGAGTTTGAAATGTTACGCGACGTTTACCCACGGGCTATCGCTTGATACTATATTTGGATAGGTTTGGGCGAAAACGAAAAATGCGAAGCCACTGGAGAATTTAGCTTCACATTTGACCTCGGAAATTATTTCGATTTCTTAACTTTTTGATATAGCGAAACAAGTCATGTCGAATGACTTCCATTTTATGCCACTTGAAGGCATAGCTACCAAACGCGAGACCATCGAAGTAGTCAAACGAACCTTTGGTCTTGAGATTTGACCTTGATACGTCCCGGTTTGCAATGTTACTGGAGGATTGACCACGGATTATTATTTTTTTTTTTTTTTTTTTTTTTTTTTTTTTTTTTTTTTTTTTTTTTTTTTTTTTTTTTTTTTTTCGTCCGCCACCCAAGATCAGGTGACCAGGAGTGCCCCCTCCCCTTACCCAACGACTGCAAGTACCTTACGTTAACACCATAAAATAAACAGTAAAGTCGCGGCACTCCCAGCTAAGAGATGGAAAACAAATAAACGAGCATAAAAGCACCCAGTGTTAGAGCAATAAAACTAGCAATAAAGAATGCTGAAAGTAGTCATACCCAAAGGAGGCATATGACTGGCCCTATATCCATCCCAAAGAGAAGTTGAGGCCTAAACTATAATGTTAGTAGCTGGTTTGTGACGAGATGGTAGTAGGCACTCCTAATTTGAAATGCATTTGTTTACTTAGGCTCCTCCCACAACTCCATCCAGCTAAGCATAAGCTTGTTGCTGGGTGGAATGTGGGAGGAACTATGGTTGGGTGTTTTTCAGCTTCTATATATGGTTAAGCACGCGCACGCGCACGCACGCACACGCACACGCACATGCGCACCCACACCCACACCCACACGCACACGCACACGCACACGCACACGCACACGCACACGCACACGCACACACACACACACACACACACACACACACACACACACACACACACACACACACACACACACACACACACACACACACACACATACACAGACATACATACCTACATATGTGCATTCCCCTGATATTCAACAGACAGAGTGAGTGCATGAGTCATTTAGTATTTGTTCAAGAAGTATGTCTTTATGTGATTTTTTAGAACAGTCTTAGAATTTGGTATATGTGTACGCAGAAAATGTTTTGCTATAATAATATTCCAAAGCTTAGGTCCAAAACATTCAATGGTGAAGAGACGATAATTTTTGTTTGAATAGCAGTGTTGGAAGTGGTCTTGTAACCTAGTGGAATATGGGGTATTCAGAGATACGGTGAAAAGAGGTCTAATAGAATGAGGCAGCTGATTATAAATAAATTTTTGCATAATAAGTAACATCTGAAGTTTTGCTATGTCTTGGACTTTTAAAATTTTGTATTTCTTGAAGATAGGGTTTGCACTCTGAGGGGGAAATACACCCTCAATAATGCGCATCATTCTTTTCTGAAGCAAGGACAATTTGTGTGTCTGATTAGCATAGTTTGTACCCCAGAGAAAACAGCAATAATTTATATATGGGAGAATTAATGCATTATACAATTTTAAGAGGTGATTTTTGCTTAGGATATATTTTGTTTTTGATATCATTCCTATATTACGACTTATTATGTTTGAGACACTGCTGATATGGGATGCAAATTTCAAATTTTCATCTATGTATACACCAAGGTACTTCACTGGATTTTGATGCAAAATAGCAATCCCATTAAATTTGATCTCAATATCAATATTCGTTTTGTGATTGTTATACAACTGGTATACAGTTTTTGTTTCATTTAATGACAAAAGATTTGAATGTAGCCATTGTGAAATTCTTGGCAATGAATTTTGTATTTTGTTTTGAAGCTCTTTAGGGTCAGTGCTTTTGAAAAATATAGCCGTGTCATCAGCATATAGAAATGTCTGACATTCTATATCCAAATTTACAAGATCATTTATGTATATTATAAAGAGTAAGGGGCCTAGAATTGAGCCCTGTGGTACACCCATTTCAATCTTTCTGAAAGCAGAGGTGCTGTTATTGATTGTGGTAGCTTGAGTTCTTCCTGATAGATATGACTGTAATATTTTAATTGCATTTCCCTTCACTCCATATTTGTCCAATTTTGCACATAATATTTTCCTGTCAACAGTATCAAATGCCTTCCTCAAATCAAGGTAAATTCCGACAACATATTCATTATTTTCAAACCCTTTGGTGATCAAGTTCTGTATTAAGAGAAGAGGCATATATGTGGACATATCTTTTCTGAAACCAAATTGTTTATCAGAAAGTATGTTATGTAGTGTGAAATGTTCCAAGAGTTGGTTGTAGATGATCTTTTCTAATATTTTTGACATATATGGAAGAATACTAATTGGTCGGTAGTTACAAAATGTTGCTGGGTCCCCTTTTTTGTAGATGGGCTTGACAACAGCTATTTTTAATGGCTTGGGGAAAGTCCCACTATTCAGGCATAGGTTAATGACATGGGTCAAGTGTGGTAATATTGACCTATATGATTGTTTAAATATCCTAGAATTTATTCCATCAATTCCCGACCCAACATTTTTTAAAGAAGTAATCACTGTATCTAAATTGTTTTCTGTTACTGTTAATAGTGCCATTGATATATCTGGGTACGTATGTATGTATTCTAAAGCATTGGTGTTGTTTTGAGGAATTTGTTCTCTCAATTTTGGTGCAATTTCTGTGAAATATTTATTGAATCCTTCAGCTATAGCTGCATCATTTTCTAGAGTGATGTCTGTATCTGTGTTCATTTTTTCAGGGATATTATGTTTGGAAGGAGTCTGCCTCAGAATTTGGTGAAGCATTTTCCATGTCTCTTTTGGATTATTTTGATGTTTGTCAAATTCAGCCTCATAATAAAGTATTTTTGCCTTTCTAATTATTGCAATCAGTGTATTTTTATACTTGTTATATTTTTTCTTGCTTTCAGCAGTTTGATATTTAAGTTTGTGATTAAATAATATTTGCTTTTGATTGATTGAACATCGTATTGCAGGTGAAATCCATGGTTTTATGGAGGTTGTTTTTCTTGATAAGACTTGAGTATATGTAAATTTATCAATCCCACTTTTGTATGCATTAATTAAGCTGCTGCATGCTTCTTCAGGATCATTTTCATCAAAAATTCCCTGAAGTTCATTGGTCAGATGATCCCTCAGGTTGTCCATTTTGTGAAAGTCAAAAGCAGTTTTTGTTCTTTTTGCATTGATTGGTTTTTGAACTGTAAATTCTGATGTTGTAAAAATAGAGAAGTGATCAGAGAAATCAGATTTAATGATGCCAGACTGTTGTATTTTTGATACATCATTACAGAAAATATTATCAATTAATGTGCATGATGAATCACATACACGAGTTGCCTTTGATATTAGAGGAAGAAAACCATGAGAGCACATAGACATAAAAAATGAGTCTGCAAAATGGTCATTTGGAATTGATAACAGATCAGCATTTAAATCTCCAATGATGTAGGTCGGCATGTTCAGATGGCTTATTGTTGTTAAGCACTCTTCAAATTCTGACAAAAATTGTGCATGATGACCAGGTGCACGATAGATCTGGCATATCAAAATAGTTTGTTTATTACTCAATTCTATTTGGAGAAAAACTACTTCAGCTTCAGCAGCAACAAAATCAAATGGATAGACCTGTTTTGCTTTAAGAGATTTCAAGGAATAGATTGCAGACCCTCCCCCAATTTTGTGTTCCCTGCTTTGGCAGAATAGCTCATAATCTTCATCATCTAAGTTAAATTTATGTTCATTTTCTTTTGATAGCCAGGTTTCAGAAATACATATAAAGCTCCATTTGTGATTCAGTTGGCTTAGGAAGATATTGAGCTCATCAAATTTATTTACTATGGATCTTGCATTCAAATGGAGAATATCTATGCTTCTTTCTAAGTTGAAGTCAGGGCCAATTTCAACTTGTCTACCGATATCTTGAACATCATAGAAATTACAATTCTCTCGAATGCGTTCAAAATGAGAATACGTAAGGGCAAGGTCATCTGAGATTATATTCAAGAATGGGTTAAATATTTTATTTTCCACGGTAGGTAGGTGTTAGAACCTAGTTGTAGGGCCTACGTAACAAGGTAGGTAGTTCAACAAATGTGTTACAACAATATGCTCGCCTTCCCTCACCTGACTTGGACGACTACATGGCTAGACCGGAGGTGCCTAGCAATTTATGGAGAATATGGATAATATTAATGGAGAATAATGTTGAAATGATAGCAGCGATTTGCTTTACAAAATCATTCAACTCACTATCCATAAGGCCAAAGTGCATGTTCCATAGTCAAGTAATGTAATAGGTGTTTGGAAAAAAACTTGTTATTAGGAAACCATGTATACCTCATTCAAAACCTGTTCGGAAGTACAACATAGATAGATATATTTAATACACAATCGTCTGTGCATTCAAAAATAATTGTATGCTGCATAAACGAAATTATTCAATTTATTTCAATGAAAATGTAGTACATATCTCCTCTAAGCCTAATAAGTGTCACTGGTTACCAAGTACAATGATTACCAAACAGTTTTTTTCTCTATTTCATTCATAAATGTCTTACGGCAGGCTTATTACGCTGACGCCGTACTCACGTGCAGTTTTTTTTCTTCTTCTTTAATAGGTGCTGGGTGTGCAATAGGTGTGGTATGAGTCAGTGCATGTGAACATCTCGATCCAGATATGCTTATGTAGCTACTTACCTAATCTAGGCAAATATGCATTAGATATTTCAGTTGATTTGGTCATTGAAGAATGTGAATAAGAGATAGGTAGGTAGGTAGGTACCTAGGCAGGCAGGCCAGGTACCCAGGTAAGTGCCTACTATTGACATGAGCAAGCTGAGGGATTTTTTTTTGCTAGTGTGAGTTGCAATGTAATGAAAACCTAAGTAGGTTGGCACCCACCCAGGCAGACAGGTATGTACCCAGGCAGGACCAGTGGGAATTTAATTATGGTTGCATATATAGGTAGGTAAGTATATATACATTTTGTACTGCCTACCACTCCATTCATCACAAAATGCTAAAAGATGAGTGCAGAGAAAAAATAGGAATTATTTAATTTACATCATTTTCATTTGGGAGATACTTCTAAGTGGGTAGGTATTTACCTGGTTAGCTGGACAAGTTAAATTCAGATGTCTAAACCAGTTGGTGGCATCCTTTATCATGAACCTGACAGGAATGTGTGCATGGCATCTAGGGAAACAGCTGGGACCAAGACAGTAAACCAGTTCAGTCTATCTTGCATGGTAGGTACCAGGCCGAAGCATGGGTGCGAAGGTGGGTGGATGCAAGCTAATATTATTGAATCAGCCAAATTAATAATAAGAGTGTCTCTGTCAGTGAGATTCACATGTTCCAACAATGTATCACCAGCCAGTCTTGACAGGTATGTGGTGCATTAATATTGCACTGGTGAATGTCACTCACCTCATTCATTTGCTTGCCTATGCATTCTAGGTAGGCTGCTCCATAATTTATCAAGTGCTCAGGAGCTCAGGAGCATGATGCCCCTGGTGTACCAAGTTAAGATGCTTCTTTGAAGCAGGCCATGGTAAGTGGCTCATTCTCCATTCACACACACATTCACTCACCATACTCCCATGTCATACCAATAGCGCACTGGCAGTATGAATGGGAGCAGGCCAGGGGCATCTTTGTTTGGTCATTGCATATGAGTCAAAAAGTCATCTATCAAGAATGCTGGTGTTCACATGTTTCTTTATATGTTTCACTCCTTACACCAGAACCACTCTATTTATTAAAATGATCAAGATGATTATATTATTATGATGATACCAGTGAGTAAGTATTGTCTCATAAAGGTATCTTGTATATAGTCCAGCCATTTTCACACAGTATGTTCAGTTGAAGTACACATGCATATCATTTATACTGTTCTGAGTTTACTTTCAGTCCCCTAGTCCTTTCCCCCCCTGCCTGCCTTCCCACTCCTGGTTGTCCTGACAACATACTCCCCTAGGTCAGACCTCTGAAAAGCAACTCGTCCAGCTTGGGTGTTGTCTCGTGCTTGTTGATTGGAGTTGTTGCTCCATGTTCTTTCTGCTCTATATGGTCCTTTGTCAGTTGCATCTATGATCTCATCCCTGCTCATGTCTGGATGTATGTGTACATACTTTTGTTCTTTTGTTTTTCTGGCCATGATGTTGCCATTTTTGGTATGATAGTTGCAAATTTGTTTCCTTTCCCACATTTCACCCAGCACCTGTACTTGTTTTGCACGTTTTGCAGTGAGGTTCTCATGTATGGTTATTTTTGTTTTGTGTTCTCCTACTTGGTTGAATTTTGCTTCATACACTGCATTTCTATCACCTAAATCCTGAAATTTGATCAGTACACGCCTGTTTTGGCGCAGACGATGACATGCAGATATGCTGCCAGTGAGTTTCACACCTAGTTTCTCCTCAATTATTTTTTTGGTAATCTCCCTGGTTTTTTCTGGAGCTTCAAAGGTGTCTATTGGGGCTGATGGAAATCCACCACCACCTAGAATGAGTGAGTCTTTTCTGGTGTATTGTTCTATGTTGTCAACTGTATTGTTCAATTCTGAAATTTGCTTTTTGAGATCTTTGTTTTCCTCCATGAGTTGTTTTAGCTGGTTGTTTGCTATCCTGTTTTCCTTTCTAATGTCCTCCATTTCCTCTCGAAGTTCTTTCATCTTTTCATTCACTGCTTCCTGAATTTGTTGTTTAATTTCGTCCATGACACCTCCGGTCTATATACCATCCAAGTTTAAATAGTTTTGTCTAGATTAGTAATCTGAAATTTAGTCAAAAGTATAACTTGATGATAATCCAAGCCAATCAAAATAGACAAACGTAAGAAAACAAGAAGGCAAATTCAACTCCCTGTGGTAGTGCGTCGAATTCGGCTCCAGGTGTCGGGAGCTGGCACGTCCGTCTCCTCCGGCGTCAACTGGTCAACTGAACCAGATAAGTCAATTATCAATTATCGCTCGATAAGAGATGTGGGCATGTTTGGGGAAACGAAAACAAATGCGAGGCGATTGAAGAAACCGGTTTGTGTTGGTCCTTGACCGTTAAAGTGGTTCATGTGAGACCCATGTAGTTGCTTCCAGCGTGATCAGTACAGGCAGAAGCATTTGTGGTAATGATTCAAGCGAGCATAAACCCGTCGCTGAATGCGAATGCGGATACATCTCTGGCGACTTCGTCGCTGCATACGAATATGAATACCATGTTAACTTCACGTGCATGCTTAAGGTTGCCCAAGACGCCCTCCATGGTCTTGAATATATCCAAGGACACCCAGTCACGTTTATTCAAGATAAATCGATATATGCGCAGGAGAAGGCAACCTAATACGCATAAGGCTTTGCGACAATGCAAATTTGGCGCCTCGCAAAGCACATTTATCCACCCAAACACAAGATGGCCATGGTTCGTGCTATTCAAAAATGGTCTGGAAGCATACATTTATAACGTTGATTTACCACTCTGAGATTTTGTGACGACATATAGCTTGTTAAGCCCGTTGATTGGCAAAATCGGCTTCTGGTATTTTTAGTGATTCTCTTGTATAGATATTCCCAATATATAAATGATTAAGTAGATTCACTTACATATTTTGCGGCCATCATAGTGCTTCAATAGCTGGTGCGGTCCACCAATACGCGTCACACCTGGGGTGCAAAATAACACCCACCCATCTCGGATTTCTTCTTAAATTGGTGGACAGGGGTAATCGAGCGCCCCGAATCCAATGGTGACACTCCCATTTCGATCTGACCAACCGCACGTGCGTTATAGCCTCATGCACTTTTTGATGGTCACAATGCAGGGTTAACTTTAAATGGCCATAACTTGTTATAATCAACATAATTGCATAAACAAATATATCGCTGGATTCGTAATAGACCAAAGATCACGTTCCAGTGCTTTATTTGTAAATTTGACAATTTCTTTTTTTTTGGTCACGTGACCTTAGGTCACGTGACACATATCATATCGAGCGCATGGAAAATATCCAGTTTTTACATTTTTATATTGTGGTGTAGTATGTTATCTTTGACTACAAAAGAAATTGGAGATATGTTTTTTCTAGATTTTGTATTAACAATCAGAGTATGGAGCGATGACGTCATCAATGGCACCCGATTGTAGGCCACTCAGGGTTGAAGTCAGTTTGATTCGTGATCTCGTAGCCTTGCAACCTCCGATGACCTCGGGTGACCTCATCTGATCTGCATTTTACTTCCATGAACTTGACTGACCTTTGGCGACCTCCTAGGGGTCATTTAAGCAAAGACTTGACCTTTAACATTTATTGACGGGAGAAGGGAGATTATAGTTTTTTTTGGATGCTGAATTCGAATTAAGTGGCATATTCAATCGTTTGAGCAACGCTAATAGTCAAGTCCAATAAACGTCCGCATTCCAGATATTTAGTCATTAGTAACAGATCGTTATGGCTGGAAGGACAACGGTAGATCTCGCCCATATTTTTGGTGGTGGTCGTGTATGTGGGTATGCAGGAAAACATACACTGGTCTGTATACAGACAGGTTTAGTGACAGGTACAATGTATTGTTCTATGAATACATGCTTCACTGGAGTGGCTACCTAGACACTGATCCATCATTCAACGGCAGACATTGACGTGGCGCCCCTGTTCGCCCGACAGTTCGGCCACACTCATGGTGGTAGTATTTACCGGCACGAAGCAGTGCAGAGACTGTGTTCCCTGGACCGTCAGAGCTTTGGCGAAGCGGGTCTTTAGATCATGAGCTGTGGATTCGATATCGACTTGGCTAACGAACAAAGAGATAATTGATGTTTGGAATTTTTCGGCCAGGAAGGTGTACACTTCTGAGGCTGTCGTGATCTGATGTGTGCGCGGACGGCAGAGACTTTCTCTCGCAGTTGCCCGTTTCATTGCGCCGCCGATGCCGTCACACGCCCCCTTCCCATGAGCTGTTCCAAAGAACTGCCAGTCACATTTTAATCCAAAGTCTGTCTCGTGCTGGCAGATGTTAATAAAGTTGAAACGATTTTTGTATTGTCCCGCGCAACCATCAGAAAAGTAATGAATTTTAGACAGATTGGGGATCCGAGTCTTCAGTTCCGGGATTAGTTTTTTTTCTCAAAAAGGCATGAACAGCAGTCGCGTTATGTTTTACCGAGTTTGACACGACGCAAAAGCTCTGATGGACCGTAACATCGTCCTCTCGCCAATAGGAGATGAATGGGTGTATGGTGCATTGTCCCGCATCCCAATGGTGACTCTGAACCTCGTCCTGGATAACAAAAGTAAAATTTTCCGAAAATCTCCTACAACCACTGCTTCCTCAGGAGGAAGTGATTCCTTGAGGTCTGCAAGTGTTTTGCTCTGGTTAGACGACACGTAATGATGTTTGGTCAGTTTTACGACCGCACTGCTTAAACTGTATAAATTCACCTCGAGTCTGAACAACGTCAATTAGATTGCACCGATCCGTGCTGACCCATTGCTTAAACCGATGTTCTTCATCACTGTCCGCATCATCATCCCCTGAATCATCATCCACGCCAATATCATCACCGTCGTCGCCGTCGTCATCGTCGTCAATGTCGACTCCGTCATCGCGGTTGTTTTTGTGACCGTCATCCTGTACGAGTCTCAAAAATCCCAACACACCCTCTTCCCCCGGACAGTCGTTACACCGGTGCATCATACAGTCGGGATCACTGCTGTCATATACGGCGTGGTCGATTAGATCGCGGTATGTGAGACCCGGAATTCCGTATGAATCTACCATTAGCTTGACATTCTCGTGGTACACACACACACACACGCTGTGCGTGCCGCTACTTCCAGCTAACACACAATGTCGCGGACGAAGTGCGCAAAATGAAGAAAACCCCAGTTTCGGATTGTTGGGGTCATCTTTGTATAGTTGATATGTTTCTTTCAGGGTACCGAGAATTAAGCGTTTTTGTATCTTTTCCTTTGCGCCATCTGCGTTACGCACGACTACATAGTCGTTTGCACCAGGACACATCCTACTGACATCATCTGACGCATAGAATGCTACCACTCTCTCTCTGACATCTAGTGTAATCCTTGTACCCCTCCATCCTTTCCTTATTTCTGGGAAAAGACCACGTTCGTTAGCAAGCTTGCGGCTTTTCTTGGCCATGTGCAAGCTCGCCCCGAAGTAGGATGCAGTTTGCCGTATAGACAACGGAGATAGTGTGAGGATTTGAAGTCTCCGTCGATAGTCATCACTACGATCGTACTCGGCTTTCAATCGTTGCAACAGCTTGTCGTATCTGAAATACACCATTTTCTATCAATATTTCCTTCATTTTTTAAAGCATGACAAGGGCACTTCACGTGATATTGTATTTACCTATTTAGGTGGCTAAGTTACGGAAGTGGTAACTAAATTGCGCTTTAGTGGACCTTCACGGGGAAACTGGTAAGTACCATAAACATTGTTCACCAAGTGCAAAATTATATAAATAATAATGATAAGAACAATATTGCTAAATATAAAAGTTTATGGACAATACCCTCAGCCCAGTTGCTCATTAATTACGTTTTTTTCCTTTAAGGGGGAGAGGCCGCGATATCGGTAGCCTCTCTAGCTGTGTATATAATCAACAGATTCTCATATCACCTTCGGTGAACTATAGCGCGTCTTATGCAGCAATGCTCCAATTTCATTTCAAAGTTCATTCGGCCTCATTTCGGACACCACCGAAGCATCAAATACAACAATTGCAACACATGCATGGCATAACACTCACCGCTCCAGTTTTATGTCAGTATCTGACCGCCTCCTTTTCTCTGGAGTGGCGCCAGGGGTTGGGATTTCCACACCCAGGGAAGTTGACAGTTTCCTTTTCATCAACCTTGTAGCTTCCCCCAATTTGCGCTTTCCTTTCGTCTGTTTCTGTGCTTCCGATAATCCACCTGTCAAAAAGAGTATAGTTTACAAAATGTCAATTTGATTTTTCGGACGCGATCAAAACTGTGTCCTCAAAGAACTGACGTAGTAAATATACCTACATACATGATGGAACCTGGGAACATTTGTCGCTCGCCCAAGGTTAATGTTGTGGTAATCGGAACAACATGCATTTTCTCCATTGTGAAACCCGAAACTATTAGACCCGGCGAACTGAGTGCAATGGAACATTTTTTTTTCTTTAATGGTGGTTTCCCTTTCATAACCGAAATGTAATTCATATAATCTGTATGCATATCAGCTTCAAAAGGATGTCTGATGATGGTAATGCACATAATACAGAATATTTACATGAGGAAAATGTATTCTTATAAGCCTAGCACTTACTTGTCCGAATCGGTGTCTGTTGGAGAACCTTCAGGACTTCTTCAGTATCTTCCTTGTAGATCTGTCGTCTCGCTGGTGTGTCGACATCGCACTGCGATGAGCTGCTTATTGACGTTAAATCATATTGAGATGAGTCTGACGAAGCTGGCGCAGAGGCTTCTTGAGCCACCTCCGGCGGCAAGCTCTTGGGGTCCTTTATCAATCTCTTCCGGCATGTTAGGCACAAGTAAGTACTCTTCTCAATACGACGATCTTGGACGGTACTTACTAAAGAAGCTGGCACTAACTGAACAGTTTTCCGACGCTGGACTTTGTGTACAGCATAAGGATCTGCACAATAGTTTCGGTACTCTTGTTTTAGCATCTTTGCAGCTCTATCGTAACTATAATTCACTGTAACGGAGACAAGGTCACATGTTAGGTCAAGGTCACACGTTATTCTTTGGAATCAAATTAGAGATTTACCTAAATTGCAAAACTTCAAGCCTTGAGGGAGTACTTTTGTATCTGAATTCGAATTCAGCATCCAAAATAACGCCAGTAATCTCCCTCCTCCCGTATAAGTCATTAAATGTCAAAGGTCAAGTCTTTGCTTAAATGACCCCTAGGAGGTCACCAAAGGTCAGTCAAGTTCATGGAAGTAAAACGCAGATCAGATAAGGTCACCGAGGTCATCGGAGGTTGCAAGGCTACGAGATCACGAAACAAACTGACTTCAGCCCTGAGTGGCCTACAATCGGGTGCCATTGATGACGTCATCGCTCCATACTCTGATTTTTAATACAAAATCTAGAAAAAAACATATCTCCAATTTCTTTTGTAGTCAAAGACAACATACTACACAACAATATAAAAATGTAAAAACTGGATATTTTCCATGCGCTCGATATGATATGTGTCACGTGACCTAAGGTCACGTGACCAAAAAAAGAAGCCAAATTAAAAAATAAAGCACTGGAACGTGTTCTTTGGTCTATTACATCCAGCGATATATTTGTTTATGCAATTATGTTGATTATAACAGAAGTTATGGCCATTTAAAATTAACCTTGCATCGTGACCATCAAAAAATGACTGAGGCTATAACGCACGTGCGGTTGGTCAGATCGAAATGGGAGTGTCACCATTGGATTCGGGGCGCTCAATTACCCCTGTCCACCAATTTATGAAGAAATCCGAGATGGGTCGGTGTGGGGGGGGGGGGGTGTGACGCGTATTGGTGGACCGCACCAGCTGAGGCTTGGGGACACGAAATAAATTGAAGGGGGAAATCGTCACTTTTCACAAATTAAGGGTGACGTGTCCTCCAGCCCCCGAGAGACATGCCTGGTTCTTTCTTCTTCGTTTTTAGGCAAAGTCGGTAAGCCCGCCTTGAGCGACAGTTCGTTGTTTTGGCATGCCTACTTTCAATGAACCAAGCTATGCGCCAAAGCGTTGTGCACAGTACTGTCATTTGGCCTGTTTGATATACACCCATATGTAGATCTGATGCGTGCGTGTGCAATGCTATCAGAAGCGTCAATTCCTGAAAATCATTGCGGGGTGACGGGTAAGGGAGAGGCAATACATGGAGGAAATGTGATGGTCGAAATTGATTGGGCAGCCTTCTCATGGGTATCGATAAAATTGGAATTATTGTGGGCACCAAGCCGTCATCGGCAGGCCAAGGCCCCCTAAAAAGAATACAAATAGACACCCGTGAACGCTATGTTTCCTGACATAAATTCGTCGTATCACTATCACAGGTTTCAGACAAGTCATCATGGCAGACTTCATGGTGTATTTCATCCACAACACTGCGCACTTCACACGCAGGGGGCGGATACAGGTGGCACCGGGGGCATTTTCCATCCCCATGCAAAAATTGTCGACCCTCTGACCAGTAAAGGCGCCACTTCTGGAAGGCTCGAGTACCCCCCCCACCCCTCCAACTAAACCGTTTTTGGTTGGTCAACTGCGACCCTTTTGGACGAGCAGGCGCCCCTTCAGCATGCTCTCGATTGCACACACTCACTCTCCTACCGCTAAAGGATTTTCCGTCGAAGGCGCACCTCCGATAAATTGTCACTCCCCCGGAGACACGAGTTCTCCCCCATGAGGGTTCCTGTATCCGCTCCCGTTCACATGAGGTATTCCGATATGAACACATACAATGCGGACACTTGGCAATCATGCTGTCATATGGTCTGTGTCACAAGCTGCATACATCTGTGATATCAAACTGAACTAAATTACCAATGACAATTAGCAGCTAGTACCGCAGTATGTAAACAATTAAGCATCGCCCGTGCCAGTGGATCTGACCTGTCCAACACAACCTGCCAAACTTTTGAACACACGGTAATGTAAAGGGGCCGTATGTTCAAGTGTGGGGCCCGGAGACAACTTAGCAGGTATGTTCAGTCCTCTCAGAGCAACAGTCGCTATTTCCGGAGCACACCACACACCCACAATCTGGATACATCTAGAACAAAGGGCGTGCTCAGGGAGCCCTGGAGGCCTTTTGACAACGCTTAGGGCCGTGGTGCAGCAGTCGTGGTCTGGGCGGGACTCATGGTCTCGGCCAGCCATCAAGACGCATGCGGTTTCCTCTTACGGATCGCCGAAAATCAGGCTGTGGTTGCAAAGCGCCACTTTTCGGACACTCAGACGCAAGAGCGTGAGCAGTACCTAGTGGTTGGGGGAAAAGGAAACCTTAAACTTGTGCCTGTTCACGCAACGCAAACACATATGGTTAAAGGTAAAGCTCGTCCATTGTTGCAGGGCAGTTGCACATTTGCCTCTCCCTGAACTTGTCCAGACACCACTGCTCCCATCTTCTTTAACGAAGCCAAAGACGTGTCATCCTCCGGCTTGGTTGTGCCCGACGACCCTTATCGTTTTGATGAATGATTGGTTGTGCATTGGAGCTAGCTCCTGAGTTTTCCTTGTCTCTAGTTCAATCAATAATATCGTGGGGGTCTGACTCATACCAGGGGTGAAAGCACCAGCTACGGATCGGAGGAAAGCGGTCACCATTTGAATCACAACAGGATGTAATAGATCGTGACCAAGTGACGGATTGCCGCCAGGGGTGCCATTTTAAGTACCCTTTGAGGTGATGTCCTTCCTCCTGTTGATTCTTTCTTCATCCAATATCTTCCAGGGGACAAATGGGACCCTGATGGAGCACCGATGAATGCTAGAACTTTGACGCCACGACACGTTTTATCGAAAGTCCTCGGCACAAGCTAATTTCTTAAATGGTAATCACTAATCCCTGTGCTTTCCTGACCTGATGACCCATACGACCTGATGCAAATCGACTCAACTTGTGAACACGTGGCACACTCTGAACGCCCAGAATCAAGTCGTGTGTGTTGTATTCCCATTGTGTTACACATGGCGTCGTCACAGTTCGATATCTTCCCAGACTTCTGCTGGCTGGGCCTCGGTTTGACGACAGGCACCTCCAGCTATCCGCACACTGCAGCCGTCTGCTGCTGAGTGCCCCTCTCGTGTGACCTCTGCCTTCGCACCCTGCTCGCCGGCCTCCGCCCCCACACTCTCCGTGCCGACCCCCGCCACCGGCCGGCTCACCGCACCCGTCGCCCGATCGCCGTCGACCCCCGCTGGCTCCGCCCTCTCCGGTGACGTCTCCGTGGCGTTCGCGGTCTGCAGTCGAGCGGTGACGTCACCACGGCTGCCGGCGGGGTCGGAGTGGTCGCCGCCCATGTGGATGGCCGCCGGCCCCGACAGGCCGCGCCGGTGAGTGCGGACGGTGGCGGCAAGGGCTGACCGCACCGTGCCGTCTGCACGTGGGGTGGCGTCCACCTCATCCGACCGGAATGCCGCGTTGTCGGCTCCGCCCTGTTGCAGTGAATCAAACTCGCGTCACCGCCATACACTTGGATCTCCGGGGTGGTGTACTGCTGCACGGGGTACAGCGCTGCTGTGTTAAACAGCCCATGGGCTGTTTAACGCTGTGCTTGAGCAGCATAGGTCCGTGCACGGGCCTATGCTGACTCAAGCACTTGTATTCGCTGGTGTTCACATGCAACAGCATATGGTCAGGCGATAAAACCTGCACTTTTCAGATGCTTTGTAGCTTGCTACGTTGAAGTGCACTTCGGTGTCTGTCAAAAAGGAACGATTCCAACTGAAAATCCGACCAATGGACCGCTTTGTGTCCGCTAAGCGCTGCTCTCGCTCGTGGTTTTCCACATGCACAACATGGCTGGATTGCAAGACATTTGTTACACTATGCAATATGAAATATGCATGCATCACTTCTCCGCTCCTTACTCAATATCCATGTCGCCATGGGTGAAGATTTCGGAAGAGGGAGGGGGAGTAAGAACCCCCCGTGTTCGTTGGACCAAATCTGGGTTCTGTAACATTGTTCATGTTAACTTATGTTGTGTGGCCCTCAGCCAACAGGAATGTGCCTAGTGAATCAGCCCACAGGTGGTGGCTACTGTTATCATGATTTTGTGACTGGACCGCGGAACCCAAAACGCTTTGGTACTGACCAGGCATCCTTCTTTAGATAACACTGCATACACTGATTATTTATATATTTAGATTATTTAGATATTTAGATTTAGATATTTAGATATTTAGATTTAGATTATTTAGATAACACTGCATCGGGCTACGCCCCACGAATGCATCACTTCCGTATGATATGACGTCAAACGCGGTCGGCCATGTTGTTCGGAGGTGTGCCAAAATGTTTGTCGCCAATCGCCGGCGGGCCATGGCGGCCCGTCACTAATGCGGCAGCCAATCACGGCGGCCGAAGGTGGAGCCCCCTCCCGGCTGGAGGGTGCTGGACGTGATTGTGAGGAGAACTGACCGGGGGGCCGGCGCGTACAGATCGTTCCTGCTGTTGTAAATCGTTGTTGTGGTGTCGACAGAAGGTACTAAATTGCTGTCGACACCTGTCACCTTTCGGCCCTTACTCGCATTAACAGTCAAATACAAAGCCAAACGTACCGCCGTGCTTTGAACGGGCGTTATCGCTACGTGAGCCTCCTAGACCTTCACACCGCCAACGAGGACCGACTTCACTATAGTTCTCCCTCGAAAAGCTTACTTGGCAAAAAAATCAATATAAATGCAATACAATCAATGGGAGGGGCTGATAAAACTTCCAAACCGATGCATTTTTCATTCTAGATCCGGGGCGGTGGAACGAGGGCGGGGCAGGGGGTTCGTGCCAGCTTAAAATAACAAGGTGATCTGGCACCCTTATTGCCAAGGAGCCCACATTATGAAAGCCCCTTGGGCCTACAGGAGGCTCCCTGGGATTGCAGGAGGTCCGGGAGGGGGCTTCTTGCAGGCTCTCCTGGGACTAATGGAGGCCGTCTGGCATTACAGGAGACCCTACTGTGACTACTGGAGCAGAGGCGCAGCCAATGGCCCTTCCCTGAACAAAAAAGTACACTAGATCGAACAAGAAATTCTTGATTTACACCACGCTAAAAGCGAAAGCGAAAGCGCTGAAAGCATTCTTCCTATAGGGGATCGACCCCCTCAAGAAATTCCTGGCTGCACCCGTATACAGGAGGCCTCTCTGGAATTGTTAGTGGCCTCTGTGATTGCTGGAGAGCACCTGGGATTACAGCTGGGGGTCTAACCCTATCCGAAACCACATGAGACCGCACTGGGACTACAAGAGGCCCACTTGGATTACAGTACAATACTTCATGACATTATTAAATACTATATATCCAGCATCACCTTATGCTTCCGTTTGTGCAATATCTGCAACAAAACTAAGTTTAATGTGATGTATTGCGTGCCTATTACTACATTGTGCGCAATAACAATGTGATAAATTAATGTGATTCTGCTACTATTAAGCAAGCAGTAATACATTTCACCTCCGGAATCCCATGCGCACGACTACATCAACCACCGCCGCGAAGTTCCTTACCTGTTCCACGGGAAACACGTCCTCATAACTCGGCGGCTTGTTGGCGTCCTCCACTGTGTAATAAGGAGGTCTGTCTCCCAGTTCGTAGCCGCCGTCGGCGTAGAAGTCGTCAGACCGGAAGCTAACGTCACTACTTCTCCTCAACCAAGGCACGTGTCGACGCAGGCGGGACCTGTAATCATTGGTAGAGCCTCCTGTGAACTTGCTGGGGCTGGCACATGGCTGAAAATCGTTTTCGAGGGCGGAGGTGAACACGTTGTTAGAGAGGTCTGACAGTATTGCAGTTGTAATACCAGACCTTGTTTTAACCAAACTGGAGGCGTGTGGTGGCAGAGGAAGGGAGAATTTTCCAGACATTGGACGAGTTTTAACCATAACTCTACGAACATTACATGGGTCGAAATGATGAAGAAACGGAAGAACATGGCCGCTTGGAATGACCGAAGTGGAAAAACAGAAGGCTGAAACAGACAGCTGTTGAGATGCGCACTCGAAGCAGAGCTCGGCCGGCTTACTTGGAGCACGTCTTCATACCAAAGGCGACGAAGAATCCGATGGATAGCACCATAATAGTGACTCCTGCCGTCTTGATGACCACGCCCCAGCCCATGGTCCCGTCGCTGTGGGTGGGAAGCGAAGTCAGGCACACGTACTCCGGCGCCTAAAGTGCTGTTATTTAACGACTGACTGGACGTTAAACTCAGATGATAGCTCGGCCATGTGGTACGCTCATCGCTGCACGACAGTGATAAATTATTCGCGAAATAGGGTGGAATATACCACCTTCTCAGCACTGAATAGGCATCTTTTCCAAGGACGTATCGACATCGTGCTTGGTGATGCATGCCTATGAAGTCTTCATGACTCGTTCTTAAGAGTATTTTGCGTATAAGTAGCATGCTGGTGCTCACCATCACGGATTGATTACACAAGCATTTCGTGACACAATTCCAGATACAGGGAATATGTATGATGTGGTGTGTTAAACAATGCGATCTGCTGATAACATGACATTGCAATCGTTATCGTTAACATAGGTATCCATATATTAGGTGTCTCCAAAATGAAACTAAAAACATGCACTGATGAGTACAATATTGGCTCAATTGAAGCTTGAGGGACTGGAACGATATATTAATGGGGATGCTTCTAGCGCAGTTTTCTACATCATACTGTACTCGTTTCGACATCGCACACCTAACGACAAACCATTAGTTTAACACTGCTGCACGTCTGCCAGAGTGTCTGCCAGAAGCTAGGTGTTTGGAGATAATTCATACAATTATCAGCCTGAATAGGAAGTTTGATACTGATGAGCCAGAAAGTGTTTAAACTAAAAAAGCAGCAGAACTTCCAGTTAATCCCCATGAGGAAAGCCTGTCACTGCATGGCTGTCAGTGTCTCCAACAGGAAGTCAGTCAGTCAACAGTCAGTAAAAAAGTAATTGTAAAGGCAACTACGCCAAGTGATGGACCAAGAAAACTCATTCATATCACCGAGCCATCGATTTTTTGCCACATTTTAGCTAATTCAACAGTTTTGGTCAATGGCCTCTGCGGAAAATACAGTTAAAAACACATCAACTTGAGCTGTAAATTTCCGAGCTCCCCTACTGTGTACTCTTTCCACTACATCTCACCATGCGTGATCGTGACCTTACTAGCAAGTTTTCTGTCCCGTGTAGCCGACGAATGGTTCACGACATCGACATCTGTCAGGATCGCAAATGACGTAGCTGATCTTGTAGTTACAGTCTGACACATCTCCGCATCTGTCTCCTAAACGGCCTGCACCTGCGGTAACCAAAGTGGCAGAAGGACACTTCAGTAATGTCAATCTGAATCGCGACGAGCGAGGCCAAACAATTATTGAGGTTCGCTTCGACATGTGAATACAGTGCCAAGTTCTGAGCCCGGCAAGACCATAACGCTCATGATAACGCTACATCTTTGAAAGAAGTCGACTAGTGCTCTGCTTTGCATCTATTTTCACCAGAGAATATCACAATAGCACAATAGCAATTTTTCAGACCAGGACACTTTTAGAGTTGTGTTGCTTTTTAGTGCACTGATGGTATTTTTGAGGTACCGGCGCGTTTTCGGAGACCGCTATGTGTGTATTTAGTGTCCGATCTTTCTGTTAATTTCTTAGGACCATGTCGCTTTTTGAGGGCCCAGCCGGTATCTGAGGCCCCCATGTGGACATGGTCCCGGTGTGATTTGAGGGCTTGCATTGTGTTTTTTTAGAGCTCCCGGTATGTGTATTTAGAGCTGCAACGCATGCTTTAAGGCCCTCCCGCTTTTTGCGAAACTCGGTATGCTTTGGAGGGCACGGCGCATTTTCGGCCTCCCGTTGCACTGCTAGGGTACTGCTGTGTTTATTTGGGGCTCCTGACGGACATTTGTGGGACCAAGCACGATTTTTGTGGCTCCGGTATAATTTGTCGGGGTCCCGGCGCGACTTTTCCGGCCCAGGTGCGTGATTCCGTGGGACCCGACGCCAGTTTTCTGGTCTCGACGCATTTTTTAATGACTTCTTCTAAAAAATGTAAAGCCCCGCCTGGTTCTTCGGGTCCCGGGGCCATTTTCTTGTGTCCTGCCGCGACTTTTCGAGCTCCGGTAGGTTTTTTGTCGGGGTCGTTTGCGATTTTTGAAGGCATCTGGTGGTATGCTTGGGGCTCCGGAGCGATTTTCTTGGTTCGGACATATGTTTTTCGGAATCTGTCCTTATTTCGGAGGGCTCCGATTTAATTTTTGTCGGGTTCCGATGCGATTTCTGGAGCGAAGCTGCGCTTAGTTGGGACCTTCGACACCAATTTTTGGGAGCCCAGTGAAATTTGTGATGCCCGGACCGGAATTTTGGGACTACCGTCAAGAATTTTGGGTCCCAAGCGCGATATTTGGGGCTGAGCGGGAGTCCGCGGGGCACGTTGTACTTAGTTGGGCCCCAGTGCGATTTTCGCGCGGGCCACGGCGCAAATTGTCGGGCCCGGCGCGGGTTTATTGGTGCCCGCTGAATTTATTTATAACCCTCTATGCGAATTCTTGGGGGCCGACGCGAATTTTTGTGACCCCAGAGTGATTTTTGGAGACCGCGGCGCGATTCTTGGGAATACACCCGTTCATAAGGGAGGGGGAATTTGTCTCTTTGGTATGCCACTGCAGCTGTTCAACGATTTGTTTTCAGCCGATGGCACCCTTCAGAGTAGAAAGCTCCTTCCGATAACTTTCTTTCGGGACCTGTTCTGAATTTTCGGGTGCTCGGGCCCATTCGATGGAGCCCCATTGCGATTTTTTTGTGTCGAGTTCAATTTTATGTAAGCCCCTTGCGTGATATTTTTGGGCCCCAGCATGATTCTTGGGATACTCTATGCTTCTTTTTTTGGTGCCCAAACACGCTTCTTTTCCGGGACCCTACACGTATTTTTGGGGGTCTATGACGCAAGTTTTGTGGCCGCAGAGCGACATTCCGTGTAGGCATTGTTTTTTTCTAGCCAGCTGCGACCTGTGGGGCTCCGGCGCGAATTTCTGGGCCACCAGTGTGATTTTCAGGACGCGACTTTTTGGTACCTCCAGGCTTAGCGTGATTTTCATGGACCCCTGCTCTACCTTTTACGGTCACAGTTCTGATTTTCTGGAACGCCGGCAATAATTTTGTTGGGCTTCCAGCGTGATTTGCAGGGGTCCAAACGCCTTATACCTATATAAACCGCAAGATATCAGGTATCCAGGAAACGTCTGACCTATTTGACATCAGCGAATGTTGGTGTATTTCAGTAGCACATGGTGCTTTAATTCCCAGCAGAAATACTGCGGCTACTGTAACGAGGTTAGTTTTGGACCCCCTTTTCAATGTATTTGATTCCCATGTATCCTGGGTCCGAGCTCCGAGCGGATCCCCGGCATTTGTTCGGCACCCGCCGGCGCGCTGAGTCTTGACGAGACGGGCCGTCATGCCGCGACATGTTGTGATTGGTTAGCATCCTCTCCCACCGAGCGCCCGAGACTGTCATTGCGACGTCACACAGTCGGGTGTCATGTCATTGTGACACCCGTGTCACCATTGCACCATGCGGCACATGTTGGGCAGGAGGTTGGTCGGAACTGCTCTCAATCAATAACCGTCCGCAAAGTGTAGCCGCTTCGCTATCTGATGCAATAGGTGCTCTCGACCAATGGCAGTCCGCCAAGTGTGACCTGTACCCCTTTCGCGCGCGCGGCTGGCCCCCGGCTTGGCAGTCAGTCATCACGGCGGACTCGACGAGGTCAGACGTGAGCGAGAGACAAAGATGAGAGAAGGGCCAAGGTTGAGCGGTTATCTGTCACTGTTTGATCGGAGAAACTCTTGTAACTGTTGCTGAAGTGTTCGCCAAATTGGTTAACTAGTCAGCCCTATCAATACAAGAGCTTTCATTAAACCCTGCGGTCTTTACGTTCAGATCCTCACACCTCGTCACGGGGCGGGGTCCTTTTGTAAATCCCCCTCTAATATCCAAACTATGCGTTGCATGAAAACGAAAGTGGTGTCATCGGAAAGCACTCGACTAGGAGGGACCGAAACCATCCACAACATCCTCCCGAAAGTGACGTCACTAGGGGGTCTATGTGATCCCGACTGACATATTTTTTTCACTGGGAGTTCATTTTTTGGGGGGAGAGTTTAACAACAAAAATCATTTGGAATCAGAAAAGGAAGGCGAAATCGATCATGACCATAAAATGCTTGTCCATCCAAAAATCAACATTTTAATATTTAGAAATTTTCCAAATTTTGAACATTCAATTTTCTTCAGTTTTTTTTTTAAATCAGTAGAGCGGACCGTGAAACGTTGCTTTAAGCGAACTTATTCTCATTAAAATGCTCACTTTAGCCAAAATGTTCCATTTTAATCCTAATACGCAAATACGCAAAACTAATATGTCATCAAAAACGAAAAAAAATCCTCTGGTGCGATTTGTTGCATCCCTAAAGATAAGGAAACGCTGAAAGTTTTATTAAGATATCTTTATCGATTAAAGCGTAACGACTGGTTGAACTTTATGGAGGTGACCTCACTTGACCTTGAATAACTCGTTGGCCGTGGATGACCTAACCTGAACGTTTTGACACAACATGCCAAATTAATGTGGGAAAAGATGTGCCAAAATACGGAGCGCTTCCGCGCGCCGTTTTTCACTATATGTGGAAAACCATAGGAGGGGCGGGGCGTAAAATGATCCCCTGAGACGATACGGGTTAATAGTTGTTGGTTTGAGAAACTGTTCGAATTGAGAACTTGGCGGTTGAGAAGCTACTGAATCTGGAGGCAGTTATCGTGGAGCGAGGGAAAATCTAGACTATCACTGCCAGGAAAACTGGGCTTGCCTACATTACTCACTATAGTTCGAGACGCGGCAAATATGTTCTTTATCCCTGTCGGGATCTCTTGTTTCCTTGTAGAAATCCTCGCAAGGACATGGTGGCTGGATCTTGCATTTTGGATCTTGGTGTGGATCATCACAGCGTACTGTAGTACCATCCGAGCAGTTCACTTGGGGACCGAAGCCTGCAACAAATCTCAAACACATTCATTGGCACGACAGAAGTGGGGAAGTAGGAACAGTTACGAACGAATAGTTTGCGTTAGCCCCAGGACTAATGACAGGGGAATATATTTTCTCTTTAGCACCTGGATGATGCATGGAAAGAAGAATGAATCCAATGAAAAAACACATGTAATCACCATGTCATGTGTTAACAATTTAACAATGATGGCCAACATATGGAATACATAAAATGTATGAATAAATGAATAAATAAATAAATGAATGCAAAAAAAGAATTTAATAATGATAACCAACATATGTCTCTTTCGTCCACAACTTTAGACACGCTACTGAAAACATTGCGCAATTTATTACTCTCTTTTTTTTTTATCTCTCTCTCTCTCTCTCTCTCTCTCTCTCTCTCTCTCTCTCTCTCTCTCTCTCTCTCTCTCTCTCTCTCTCTCTCTCTCTCTCTCTCTCTCTCTCTCTCTCTCTCTCTCTCTCTCTCTCTCTCTCTCTCTCTCTCTCTCTCTCTCTCTCTCTCTCTCTCTCTCTCTCTCTCTCTCTCTCTCTCTCTCTCTCTCTCTCTCTCTCTCTCTCTCTCTCTCTCTCTCTCTCTCTCTCTCTCTCACACACTCTCTTTCCATCACACACACAAACACACAAACACACACACACACACACACACACACACACACACACACACACACACACACACACACACACACACATACACACACACACACACACACACACACACACACACACACACATACACATACACATACACACACACACACACATATATATATATATATATATATATCAATATTCAACTGAAGCTTGCAATGGAACACGGGTCACATGCTGTTCGTTCCTCCCCTCGTAACGCCTGAGCGGAACACAGTAAAATGGAATCCACGCCAAATGTATGCCCTAAAAAGTTCGGCACGACACCACACGGCTGAAATGCCAATCAACGTACACCATTAAAATACAAAACTGTCATCCAGTAATGCATTGCAACTCGAGTTCAGCCGAGACAGCACGGGTTGAAGAATCGTGTGCCAGGTGTGAAGAGGCGTTGAGTTATCCAAGTGGGAGATACAACATTATAATCCACTAAATCAGTCAACTGGCACTAAAACAGCGTGAAACCACGTCCCACCCATTTATCGGGGCGCCTATGGCGCCCGAACGCCAGCAGCCCATTCTTACAAGGTGCGCTCAACTTGCTTTATAGGGGTGAATTAATGATGCACAGGGTGCTCATAGGCATCCTAAGGCGCTCCACAGATGTCCCAAGAGGGCCCTTGGGACGTCTGTGGGGCAACCATACAACGCTTTTAGACGCCCGTTGAAGGTCCTATGGGCGCTCAACGAAGGATCTTAGGACACCCCAAAGACGGTCTAAGGCCAATACACATATGTTATACGACCGCCCCAAATATGCTTTAAGGGACCCTGTTAAACATTCCCAGGGCCCTCTTATTTCTTCCTTAGGGTGCTCATAGAATATGCGTACAGTCAGGGTTACAATTTTGTATACTTTTGGAGGGTTCAAGCTTTCCAAAACTGGCATGAATCCTCCTGAATAATTTCGGATTTTAACCCGCACCGTCTTTCCGGTCAAATCCTCACACCCCGTTTCGGGATGAGGGTCCATTTATACCCCCTCTAATCTCCAAACCAAGTGTTGCAGGAAAACGACATGGTGTCATCGGAAAGCGCTCGATGAGTGGGGATTACAACCACCTCACAATTTTTTCCCCTGGAAAGGCGACGTCACTAGGAATCTATGTGATCACAACTGACATCACGTTTTTGACTCTGGAGAGTTCAATTTTGTGGGATATTAAAAACAAAAATTATTTGGGGTCAGAAAATGGAGGCGAAATCGCCTACGACCACAAAATGCTCGACCATCCATAGATGAATACTGTATTTTTTATTTTCAATATTTTGAGCTTTACATTTTCGACTTTTTCTTTTCCTAATTGGTAGAGCGGACCGGAAAACGTTGCTTTAAGTAAAATTGCCCTCATAAAAGTGCTTACTTTAACCAGAATCTTCGAATTTAGCCCTAATGGGCAAATATGCAAAACTAATAAGTCATTAAAAACGAACAAATCAAAATTCCTCTGGTGCGTTGTATTGTATCCATATGGATAAGCGAAAGCTGAAGGCTTCATTTAAATATTTTTATCGTTTAATACAACGAAGAATGGCTCTTAGATGCTCCTGGGTTTTAGACATTGCGTGTAAAGAAAATATACGACCTTCAATGGCCCCTGGCCGAAACGTTGAGTGATAAAGTATAATCCTTAACGTTACTTTTGATGTCAACTCAGCACCTCCTGGTATATTGAAGGTCGTATATTTTCTCGTATATTTTCTTTACACGCAATATTTTTATCCGTTGAAGTGACGACTGGTTGAACTTTTTTGGAGGTGACCTCACTTGACCTTGACTAACTCGTTGACTCGTTGATCACCTAACCTCAAAATGTTAACATTACATGTCAAATTGATGTGGGAAAGGGTATGCCAAATTTCGGGGCGCTGCCACGCACCGTTTTTTTTCTTAACTATCCGCAAACCTTAGAACCTTAGATGGGGTGGGGTGTAAACTTACCCCCTCCCCCGAGACGGGGTGGGCTAATATGTGACCCTATGGAGTGCCCCCTCCAACTGATTCAAGGATGCCCATTGCTTCCCTGCATTAAGCCACTCCAATCATGTTGGAGAAGTCCCGCACCGGCGTATACAGTGCCCTTAGAAAGTCTTTCAGACGCTTAAAGTACATCATGATACATATGTTCCAAGAACAACCTTAGAACGTTTTTGGCGCTCCCGAGAGCGGTCTTGTGAGCACACTTCAAGTGTGCAAAGGTGCCTCAAAGATGGTCCAAGAGCACGACACAGGCGTCCAAAGGGTTCCCCAAAGGCGTTCTAATGGCCCTCAACAGACATCTTAAGGGTACCTTTAGAGCTTCTCATGGCACTCTTAGGTTGTGCATGCGGTACACTTAGGACATTTTTCAGACATCCAATAGCCGTCGTAGGAGTCCTGCAGGTTGTATTAAGGTATCCCATGTGTACTATATGGGCATCCTTAGGAGGTCTGCCCTGACAAAGTTTGGGGGCGCCCAAAGGAAGTGCTATAGGCGTCCTACCGGTTTCCTACTGGCGCCAAAAAAGACGTTCCAGGGATGTAATTAGAACGTCTCCTTGGCGCACTTGGAAGACGCCATAATAATAGAGGCACGCCAAAGACGTTGCATTCCCAAAGAAGTACTAAGAGAGCTGAAAGCCGTCCCGGGTAACGGCGCCCAACGTTGGGCTTACTCAGGAGCATCGGCAGGCTTTTTTCTCAGGGTGATGGAGCCTCCTGCGGTGGCATTTCGTTAGTACGCAGTACCTTTTAGTAGGTGCTACACCTTGATCATATTTTGGTATGTGTCGCTCTTTCCAGGTAGCACCCCTACCAGAACGTTCCATCCACCTTCGGGCTCACGCCTATCCCCGTAGCCCACAACACAGAGCGGGGATACGTTACACATACGTTATATGCCATACGTTATATACGTTATTATACATACGTTATATGTAATACCAAAACCAAAGCAATTTACCCGCAACATGTAATACTCCGTTGGAATGGCACTTCTAGCTGTTCATAAGAAAGCCATGAGCGTCGCCACAGCGGGCTACAGGGCGGGGGACGCGCTACCCCGCCAAATTTGGGCGATTTCAACATTAGGCCGCAATGGTGTTGCATGGAAAGTATCGGTCCAAACACTCTCCCCACCTCCCCTATCGAAAACCCGCGGCGACACCAATGAACAATGAAAAGAGTCAACGTGTTCTCCGGTGAAGGGACAGCGGTGTAACTGTACCAGCTTAGTCTCTTTAGATTTGTCCTTGTATTGTAGTTATGCATTTTGAAACGTAATAAAAGCGACTTCGGGGAGCGCATGCAGGCGTGTTTAGAGGTCATTAGGGCTGGAAGAGTTATGCAACCCCAACTCTTCCATTCTAAGTCCGTCCTCATTGCGACAGCCTCAGGTAATTCGCGTCAGTGCGCCACGTCGATAGGTTGGCCGGGTCGGGCACTTTCCAACTTAGTTCCGGCACGACCGCCGCCACGACAAACATGTTTGTGCCCGGCGGTGCATGCACATATTCATGCGCATGTGTTCGGTAGCATCAATTGAGTATGGGGAACCACAATTGTCCCCGCCTTGGCTATCTAATCGGCGACCTTGCATCACCATATGGCCATTTCAATATCAGGTGCCATTGGTGGTTAAGCAGATTTACTTGATGCACTAAGATATAAAATATGCAATGTAAAATTGGAATATGGAGTAATACTCTGTAGCGGGAACCATCCCAGGACCAGGAGTATCCCGCTTACGAAGCGAACGACTGTCTATGAACATCTGTATATCACATACATAAACATCAAAGTCCTGGCACTCCCCACTAAGAAATGGAAGACCAATGAACATAAGCATAAAAACAGCATCCAACAATGAGCAAATATAACTGAGAATATAAAATGTCGAATGTGATCATGTCCAAAGGTAGCATATGGCTAGCCATTTATTCATCCCAATAATAGAAATCCGAAGCCGAGATGATAACTGTTAGTAACTGGTTGATAAAAACCTGGTAGTGATCAGGGGTCATTTAATCTGACTAAAATCTATCTACCAATGTTCAAGGACAATTAGGTCCACATATGTCGACATAGCTGCTAAATCTCGGAGATCCAGTCTGCGCCTACGGGCTACTCTGCATGTGTCTGTGCTTTATTTATCTCCGAAAACCAGGGCGCTTTGTCCGATGTGTATTGCCTCAAGGTCAACATACGCACACACCATGGACGACCGCACCAAACAGCAGACTCACCGGGCTCAACCAGCAGCTCCATCGTGCTGACGTCGACCTCCAGCAGGAGCGTACCATGCGTGCTGTCATTTCCGATGGCGGCCACCGGCGGGGCGACCAGCACAGTCAATATCGCGACCAACACCCACCGGACACCGTCAGCCATGCTGTCCTGAGTGGAGGTGGCGGCAGGCGCAGGCCGCCGCCGCACGATAAGATAGTGCCGCCGGCTATCGCGACAATGCACCATCGGCCAGGTGCGACGATAGCGGGCCCTCACGGTGGCTTGTTGGCGCGTCACGACAGGATCTACCATTGCGCAGATGCATGCTGCCGATGTTTTCTCCCCCTATCTCAACTGTTTGTCCTCGGGCTGTACTAACGTGAGCGAACGTTGGAGGAAATTGGAGAGCGATTGAAGGCTTGTCTTCCAGGTGTAAGGCGCCATTAAATCTGCTGGGCGAGCAAGGGCCAAATATAGAATTTGGGGTAACCCCGCTGCAGGCACAAGATCGGACGCCATCCAGCGACAGGGAACTTGTGGACCCATCGCAACTGCCTCTCTTGGCAGCCTCTAAGGACAGGCACTTTCTCAAGTCCTGAGCTAGTTACTGGGACAGGAACTTCAGCACATGTGTACTGAATAGGTCCCTCGAACATACTAAAACAGCTGTGATAGTGTCAACCAGCCAAAATTATGTCAACAATCTTTTTTGTCTCCTGCCCACTCGCAAAGGAAACCGTACAGTACCCACTGGATTTGCTAACTACACGGACGTGGTATACATATTGCAGTGTGGGGTGGGTGAATATGACCTCAGGCTTTTCCGAGATAACTCATCAATCGCTTAGGAATGTCCACTTTACACTCTGCCATGACCATAGGTGTAATCACTGGGGGAGGAGCTGGAGGACACGCGCCTCCCCACCAAAAATCGATCTTAGCCATTCATCCTATTATGCTGACTGGAAACAAATAGCCTAAAACTCGGCTTCATCCCCCCATCCCCCCTCCACACACACAAAAGATCCTTTGGATCCCTCCTACACCGATGCATCTTCTGGCAATTGATCAGCTCGTCCTGTAGGCACAATGGAATTCCAGTCTATGCTCACGTAGTGAGGGCAAGTCAAAGTCAAGTCACGACCTCGTCTGATAGTGGTATTCAAACGGTCATTTGAACGTTTGAACGTTCAATCGTTAAGACGTCGCGAGGGTACCTACATACATGCATATATATATATATATATATATACATATATTGTAAAGTAAAAATGGCTGAACCAGGGGAAATTTGCATGCTGCTTCCATGTCCGATGTGATTATGGCCCCACAATTTGTCGGAAAATTTAGGGTTGAATGGAAAATTCTTGTATTTTTTTTTCAGAAAAGGTACGCAATGGATTTTCTTCAAATCCTCCAGAAGGGGAACATTTGACTTTGTGTTGGTGTCACACATTTCCTTCTCCTATGCACAACTTACTTGGGTAATCGTTAGTTTTGACAGCTCATGACATATTTCCTGGTTCTTGACGTTGGCCTGTTCAGTGGTCATAAGGTTTGCACGTGTCATGGCTTTACACTAAGTCTTCAGTTTGTACATCAGCGATATTGAATCACGAAATCAGCTTGCTTCACGACCAGAATAAAAAAAATACGGCGAGGGCTGAGTGACTGAAAGCACTTCGACATTGACCTATTTTTGCTGACCTGCAAGATCAACAAAGCGTAAATTTGAGCTTCAAGATGTTTCATGAATTATTGGATTCTGACATATGTACAATGCAACGTTTATGGAAGTGATGACTATCATGTGACCACTAATTTCCTCTGCAAATGCTTACGTTTCAGTTAGAAAGCAAAATAACATAAAAATGGGCTTCAAATCAGGTAAGATAGCTTGAAAAAAAATATATTTAACACGCGCCCTGGAGAGCCTCTGAAAATTACACGCACTGGAGGGGGGGGGGGCGGATTCCGCCACCCCCCCCCCCTAAGATCTCGGCTTCTATTAAAGCTGGAGTAACGAAATTCTCAGGGTCGATGGGTACGGCAGTGAACTCTGTTGTGTGCAAATTTCATGACCTTAGGTCAATATCTTTAAGGTCAAATGAGGTCACATATGTCAAAATTTTCTTATTTTGCATGGCTTGGCTTGTCATTGTTACGAATCGCTGTGATTGTGTTTAAATACTCCAAAATGGGCATTAATGATGTTTTGGACGTTACTAATGATGCAAGACAGATGTTAGACCCGGCATTTGACCTCAGGTCACCTGTATTGCAGCACTTTACCAGGTCAGTTACCTGTTCCAGTTACCGGAACCGGGTCGCCCGCCCGACTGCTCCGTCGGGCGGCTCGGCGCAATCGGCTTCGCGAAGGAAGGAGTGAAGTACATGAATAAAGCATGGAGACGCTTAGGTACACAATGACAAACAGTAGTTTACAGGATGTGTAGGGAGTAACATGCAAAGTGACATCAATCGCATGACAGTCATTGGCATTTATGACAACATTCCAGTTGACCAAGTTTGGTTCCATTAACCTGTCATGAACTTGACCTGACTTGACCTCGGTGACCTAACATGACCCTAAAACTATAATGCATAACAATATACATCAAACAAGTCGCTAGTGTTGCCAAGAACACTTCCCTTTTGCCAACATACGGGAAGCGCATCAGCGTCGACTTTTGTGGTCTGGTGCTACGAAATGTTTTGACTTTAACCACCTCTAACTCGAAAACGTTTAGGCTGATTTCCGTTTTTCTTGCTTTAAGCGACGTGCCGGTCACTTCTAAGCAGGTACGAAAAAAATGGTGTATATCGACTGGTAAAATCTGGAGTTATCTACGAAATACCGGAGGGGTTGGCGGATTTCGTTAAACATGCTACATAATAACCTAACATGCCTTTTAAGAAAACAATCCCATCCAGCAAAAGGTAAGAATTTGAAACAACTTTTTACTCTAAAATTGTCCAACTTAAGCCTACCGCAACCTAACCTAGCCTAGCCTAACCTGCTTTTGAAAAATTCATCCATTGTTGCCCAGAAAAAAACTCCCATTTTGTTATCTCGAAATATTCAAACTTAAAAAACCTAACCTAACCGAACCAAACCTAACCACCTTGTTTACTTTTTGGAGGTAAAGTGCATATAAAGTTTGTCTCGTGAACACCTTAAAGCACAATTATACCCCACTAAGGACAGAAATAGACTAAAATGGCTGAAGTCACTTTGAAAGTCCAAGGATGGAGTATATCATTTCGTTGATGGCACCTCTCTATCGACCATAGCACCCAATTGTAGTTGGAAATCTCTTTGTGGGTACACATGCACCCACAAACCGGATTTGTGCACCCACAAGCCTACTTGTGTACTCACAAGGTGCTTAGCAAAGCTGCGGAGCGTATCCCCCTGCATCAACATAATTAGTTTCAATTGTGTCCCTTGTATTTCTTCCAAACTTATACGAAATGGCCAAAGATACTAAAATGTATACCGAGCAGAATTTTGAATATATATATATATATATATATATATATATATATATATATATATATATATATATATATATATATTCAATATATATTGAAGCTCTGTAGCACTGGAAGCTCTGTAGCTGGTAGGAAGCTCTGTAGCACTGGAAATGTGAAAAGAGAGTATTGCAGTGTGTCTACTAAGCACGGGCGCAGCCAGAATTTTTCAGGGGGCCAAATCCACCAAAATGTCAGGAAGCAGAGAACGCTTTCGGCACTCTTCGCGCGTCGAAAATGTCTGACGAGAATCTCAATTTTTTTGTTCGATCTAGTGTATTTTTGGTTACAAAGGGGCAGGGGGCCCCCGGGCTACGCCTCTGCTACTAAGGAATTTTGACTGGGGAGGAGGGCCTTGACCATTGGTGGATGCGGGCCCACCATCCAATGTGTGGTTTGTGTGTATGTGGGCATGTGGGGAGCGTATGTGGGTTCTCCAACAGATATAATGTCATGTATCCATTTCATTTATCGTTGGTTCACCTCATATAAATATCAGAAGATACAATCATTCAGTACTATAAGGAAATGGCTGCTGCAGCACTTTCAACGACTTCTGATGTTGTGGAAGACAGAGGAACTCGCAAGCTAATTGGCTGGCGCAACAGCAATTGCAGTATTGCAATAACGATACTAGTGCTGATAAAGTGAACTGGGGTAACCCGACAGAAATCTGAGCTGTCAGCTGTGGTATGTAGTGTAACTTTTCGCTACTGAAATCATACCTAACATTTGATCTTGAAAATGAGTTGGGATTCTCAATTGCCTGATAGAGTACGCCAAGCCACGTTGAATTACACCAATCTTATGCGCATTGAAGCCATAACAATCGGTGATCGAGTAATTTTCACCGGCTGGGGGGGGGGCGCATACCCTCGGTGGAGTCTTCCGCGGATAAAAATTCATTGGACGGGGAGGGAGGGCAGGGCAGGTGCACTCATCGAGCATAATGAAGGGAAGCCTTTTCATCTCGAGGGGAAGCTTAACCTCTGAAAGGGGAGTCTTTGGGGGTAAGGGTGCACTCGTGCCTTCCTGAAGGAGCGCCATTCCCGGCCGGAGGGGTGTCACCTTTCCATGGGGAGGGGGAAACTTCCCCAGTACCCCCCCTTGTATCCGTCTCTGATAGCTAGGTATCCACAAATTCAAGCTAAACTTTCTAGCCGGCAATCTGTATTTGGCTGAAAGTGGGCCAGCTTGGCACACCCTGGGCAGAACCCAACTCAGTACATATAATCGTCGCTTGAATCAGAGAGACTTGCATGGGCCGGGGCCATACTTCTTCCCATGTGTAGCTGCCATAGGCAGCATGGGCACAGCCACAGTTGGTGTGGGTATGGTTGGGTTTCGGCCGTGAGTGAGGCGCGGTTGGGTTTTGCGTGGGTTTTGGTTGGTGTTCCTGTTTCATACGTCAACCAAAACACAAGCATTATTAAGGCTTTGCCCAAGTTTTGCACTTGAGCTGAGTTCCAGTCAGCCCTATTACGCCCGTATCAGAATTGCTGATTGGGTTTGACTTTGACACGTCCGGCTTGAAAGGTGCCACTGGCTATCGCTTGATATCGGATTCTGGTTGATTTGGGCCAAAACGAAATATGCGAAATGACCGAAAAATCCTTTCGACTTTTCCTGTGAAAATGATTTCGACTTCGCAATAGCCTGATGGAGTATGTTAACCGACGTCAATGACACCCATTGCAAATTGAAGCTATACCGAGGAAGCAAGCGCTGGGCCATCGAAAACAATCCAACTAAAATTTGTCTTTGAGGTCTGACCTCAGTGGCGTACCTAGGATTTGCGTCGAGGGCACCGAATTTCGTGGGGGGGGGGGGGCGGGGGTCTGTCCCCATATCAAATGTCACCGAATTTCCACCACTATTTCCACATGGCCAGTTTTATTTCATTAAAATGCTTAGTAACAAAACTGTCCTAAGAAACGGACCCAACCAACCACCATCGAAGATAAGACCGGATTATATCCCATTCCATCCTGTTTTTTTTTTGAAGATTTGTATCATGGTATCACTTCATCAGTCAGCTCAGACTACTTAAATTACACCGGTATAAATTACTCAAAGTACAACATTCTCCCATTTCACACCTTTTAATCTATAGGGCCCAGTTACCGCCACACCAACTTTCGTGCACGTGCACACCCGCCTAAAGCATTCGGTGCATTCGCCACACTTTGTGCGATTCTGTGGTTTTTGCTTGACCCGTAGCTAAGCCTGGTCTTGTGCCTCATTTGACGTCATGGGTGCGTAGGTTCGCTAGGACAATTCAATGAATCCAATGAAATGATTTTTTTTTCGGGAGCGCGACATGCTATGTGTCACTTTTCCCGATCCCGGTGTGATTTTTTACGGACCCCGTCTTTGTCTACATGCGCGCTTTTCGGGCGCCAACACGGGTTTTCCAGGTACACGATTCCTTGGAGCCACTGACGCGATTTTTAGAGCTTCAGAACAATTTTTTCCGGCCTGGTCATTGCTTTTTTGTTTTCAGGATTCCTGCTTATCTTTGGTGGTTCCCGGTTTGTTTTTGGGGAGGTTCCGATACGATTTGCTTGCTATATTTAGTTGGGGACTCTGACGATAATTTTGAGACCCCGTGCTAGTTTTGGTGGTATCGGTATGATTTTTTCATTCCCAGGCTGAAGTTTTCTGGTACCCGATGCAAATTGTCGGAGTCCAGACGTCAGTTTTCTGGTCCTTACGAGATTTTCCGGGACATACTCGGATTTTTTTTCAGCCCGGCTCGCGTTTCTAGGACCCGGCGTGATTGTTTGCTTCGAATTGCTGCCACATAATAGTCTTGTGACATATTTGACATGCGGAATGCTTCGTATGGGTGTTCGCTGGGAAAATTCGACAAATTCGATACGATGATTAGTTCTCTTCTTCCAACACCTTCTGGTGGTTAAGAAATCCGGAGATCTCATCTCTTTGGTTAACATGCTCCCAGGTTGGGTACCAAACCGAGGCCCTAGCTTCTCTTTTTGAACCTGTTGCGTTTTTCTTCGTCCACGGACGTATTTTTGGGCTCCAGACAATTTTTGTTTGGGGTCTGTCACAGTTTTGAGACCACGGCTTTTTTAAGAGTTTTGTTCCTTCTTTTGTGCATCGACGATATTTGTGTATGTATCGGCGCATTTTTGAAGACACCGATGTGTTTATTTAGTGTTCGGTCTTTTCGTTCCTTCTTTAGGACCAGATCGCTTTGTGAGTCATAGCCTGTTTTTTTTAGGCCCCATGCGGTCTTATGGCCCGGTGTGCCCAGATGGCATTCGTTGTGTTTTTTTTTTAGAGCTTCCGGTGTGTTTATTTAGAGGTACAACGCATGGTTAGGGCCTTGCCGCTTTTTGCGAGATTCGGTATGCTTTGGAGGGCCCAATGCAATTTCGGCCTTTCGTTGTGGTCTCCGGGTTCCACTATTTCTATTTGTCGTCCCTAATGGCACATTTGTGGGACCCCAGCACGAATTTGAGGCTCCGGTATAATTTATCGGGTCCCTGCGCGACTTTTCGGGCCCAGGAGCGTGTCTCCGGGGGAACCCGACGCCCGTTTTCTGGGGTCGACGCAATTTTTGGTGACTTCTTCTAAATTTTTAAAAGTCCGAGTCCTGGCCTGATATTTCGGGCAAACGGCGCCATATTTTGCGTCCCAACGCGATTTTTCGAGCTCCGATACTTTTTTCGGGACCGTACGCGATTTTGGGAGGCATCTGGTGGTATGTGTTTTTTGCTCCAGAGCGATTTTCCTGTTTCAGACATTTATTGTCAGATACTCTCACTATTTTGGAGGTCTACGGCTTGACTTTTGTCCAGTCCCGATGCGATTTTTGGGGTCACGCTGCGCTTGCAGAGGGGAAGTTTTGATGCCACGACCGGAATTATTGGGACTACCGATTTTTGGGTCCCGAACGCGATATTCGAGTGGCTCAGAGAGAAAGTGCGGGGCGCCTTGCACTTAGCTGGGCCCAGGGAGATTTTGGCAGGCCGTGCACAAATTTGATGGGGCCCGGTGCGAGTTTTTGGCGCTCTCCGTATTCATTTAGAGCCCCGTACGCGAATTTTGGGGCCCCGACGTGAATCTATGGGGCCCAGCGCGATCCTTGGGGACCCCGGCGGGATTCTTGGAGCCCACCCCATCAGGAGACGGGGGGGGGGAGGGGCATTTTCCTCTTTGGTACGCCACTGCGGTTGCTCAACGAGGGTTTTCAGCCAATGACACCCTTCAGAGTTAAAAGACTTAAGAAAATTTCCTTTCGGGGCCTGTTCTGAATTTTATGTTGCTTGGGTCGATTCGAGGAAGTCTCTTTGTGATTTTTTTTTGGTCGAGTTCTATTTTGATAAGCCCCTGTGCGATATTTTTTTTTGACCCGGTACGATTCTTCGGGCTCCCGGTGAATATTTTTGGTGCCCCCAACACGATTCTTTTCCAGGGCCTGATGCATTTTTTTGTGGCCTCTTCTGTTTTGCTCTCAGTGAGATTTTAAAGGCAGCGGCGTTAAATTTTTCTGTCTAAGTGCGATTTTTTGGCCCCGTCGTCATTCGTCGGGATTCATAGCGCGAGTTTTAGTTGTCTCGACACGCTTTTGCGGGTCCAACACGCTTTGGGGCTTTGGGATCGATTGCTGGGCCCCCAGAGTGATTTTCCATGTCCGGACTTTTTTTTTTCGTTGCACTGGTTTCAATTTTGAGTGGCACCGATGAGACTTTTGGGGCCCCGGTACGATGATATCGAACCCTTAGTGGGATTTTCAGGGGCCAGGGCGCGACTTCTTGGTACCCCCTAGGCTCAGCATGATTTTCAGGGATCCCGGCCAACATTTGGGGCCCCGTCGTTAATTTCATGAACCCCAGCACGACGTTTTTGGGCCCCCAGTGTGATTTTCAGGGGCCCAGGTGCGAACTTTTTGGGCCCCCAGCCTGATTTTCTGGGGACCGCGCCCAATCTTTTGGGCCCCTGTGTGATTTTCAGGGGCCCGGCCGTGTTTTTGGGACCCCAGCGTCATTTTCAAGGCCCCCGATGAGACTATCTGGGTCCCCAGCGTCATTTCTAGGGGCTTCGATCTGACCTTTTGGGGCCCCAGCGTGATATTATGGGGGCCCGGTGCGACTTTTCGGGGGGCCCGGCGGTATTTCAAGGGCCCTGTTCTCCTTTTTGGAGTCCCTGCGTCATTTGTATGGGCCCAGGAACGATTTTTGGCCCCCAAGGTGATCTCCAGTGGTCTTGGTGCGATCTTGAGGGCCCAGCATCATTTTCGGTGGCCCGTGCGTGACTTTTCCTGTCCCCCCCCCAAAAAATATGATGTTGAGGGGCATCGGTCCGATTTATGTTGGCATCAGCGGACTTTTATGGAGCCTGGCGCATCTGTCCGAAGCCCAGTGCGATTTTTGGGGCCCCACAACTGGGGGAAACTGTCCCCAATACCCCCTTCGGTACGCCACTTATGTGGTTATTCCCTACGTGTTCAGCACAGGCAAAAACATTTGTGGTACTTATTTAGAGTGAACTTGATCTCATGTCGGAATGGAAATACGAATACAAATACGAAAGCTGCTAACTTGAGGAACGTCATTTATTAAGACTTTACGCTGCGTTCTTAGAATGTGATATTTTGCGACATTACATGTGTGGTCTCATTTTGTGAAATAATTGATGGAAATTAAATAAAGTACAATAAGCAAATGAAAAAAATTGTCACCGGAACTTCTGTACAGATCGCACTGAATTCCCATATATTTTTCTTCCTCGACGCCGCAGCGCCGCAACGTCCTTTTGGATGCAATCATGGCTACTCTTGACCACCAGGTAAACAAAGCTAATGTTATTTGATATTGCAGGTTTATGATGACATTTAATTTGATTTTTGATCATGTTGATTTAAATAGTTCAGTATTACGGCATAAACCTTAACTGCTTCGGATAATGTCATTACATGACGGAAGGATGGGTATAGTTCTACCGATCACATGAAGCATGCAAAGGGGATAGGTTTGGTTAAATTAGGTTAGGTTAAGGTTTTGGGTAAATTTGTGGGTTGAGGTAACTTCTGATCTTTTGTAGCGCTTTTTTAATACGACTTTAATGTGATTAAGATGATGCAACCACTCGTTTTCTCATCAAATGATTACTTTTAAGCCAATGCCAGTTGATAGGGTAGCAGGGTGGGAATTAAGGCACTTCTTAAGATATTCTATCTCTGAAAACATTTTTGCACTCCGGGTTCATACTGGATGGGATGGGCTTCACCTGTACTCCGACACAAATTTGGGAACAAGTCTGTTTTACAGCGGAACTTTTCTCCCAGGTCACGTGGTCTCAGGAACAAGATAGAGGGAGAAGACCCAGCATAGTGATCTGCATAAATTAAAAGCACCACCAAATATAATTCTCTCATCAGTTTTAATAACAAAGTAGGTTTTACTATTGACGCTGCTGAAATAAGTAGAATTAAACTTACGAATATCAGCAAATTGCAATACGCTTTCTAATTTACGTCGAGACTGCACTCAGCTCTACGGTATCTGGCAGCCGACGGATGACTGCCAGATGACAAATTGGTGCTGTGGTTAAATTAGCGAAGGATGCGGTTATAAGCCAATTTCCTGAGCAACGGTACAGAAAATGATAACAAAAGTACACTTAATCGATGTCAACCAAGTTATAAATCCATACCTGATACTGCCGTCATGCTCACGCCACAACTAATAAATATTCACAACACACCCCAGGAGTAGAACGCTCGTGCACCTACTGATTTGTTGCCTGCCGCATGCCGCATATTGGGATATAGGTTTCGGAACATAAAATGGCTTAAGGAAAATTATACTAAAACAATCAGTCTAAAATCGTTTTATTCTCACCACCAAGAAACAAGTTTTGTCAATTAAAAAGCTGAGAAAATTGAGTGACATCAATTCTTGTTATTAATAAATGTTCTTCAATGTACTTTTTAGTTCATGTCTGGAATGTTTAGGTGAAGCAAGGAATGACTTGGAAGGATGAAAAGCGACTAGATGGGAGAGCAAATTGCCGCTGTAAAACCGACTAAAGATATCAATGCAAACAGAACGATACCCCAAAAAAACGCTGGTTATTCCACTTACGGTCACCACCAGAGTGGGTAACTTCCATTCTGAGGTTGGGAGTCTGAGTGCATACTGATTTCTTTCAGAGTACATTTTCATGGACATTATTTTTTTATGCATGGAATCTGTTTACCAGTAGGTGGTGTGTAAAGAACATGCGACACTTCATCAAAGATCGTCAAGAAAATAAACATCTCAGTCAGCGTGCTCTACATTGCATATTCAGCTTTCTTTACCTTTGGCCGATACATACTTCCAAGGTTCGTGATTTGTAAAGAGGTGTACAGTTACGTCACAGGAGTCAGGGAAGTGACGTCACAGGAGTTGGGTGTCGATGTGTTAGGTTGGATTGGGTTAGGTTAGGTTATGTTAGTGCCCGTCATGACACCCGACTCCTGTAACGTCACTTCCCGACTCCTGTGACGTCACTACCTACAAATCACTAACCTTGGCAGTATATGTCTGCCCAAAGGTAAAGATTACTGCGTATTCTGCCCGAGGCGAGCCCAACGATTGGTGCAGTTGGTTAGGGCATCCGCCTTCTGTACGGATGGTGGTGGCTTCAAATCTCGTTGGCATTACTCTTTTTACCCGATCAAGTCGTTTAACCAAGTACCCATTAACTTAATTAACCATTAACCAACGACCAGGGCCATTGGTTAATGTTGCACTTTAGATTACTTTACACTATCATGAGTTGCACATATTGCATTGCATGCACTGTCATATGAGGCATTCAACTTTTGGTATCTTCAAACCAAAATAGTCTTATACCTACCTCCCAGCGAGGGTTTGTGACCCCATGAAACATTGCATCCATATCCGGTTCAAGTTGTTTATTTCAACAGCCTGGTTCTGTACGTTCCACATTCAGTTACATTTTGAGTGCAAGCAAAGCTACCATAGGAAATGCAGAAGATCCCCGGTCAACATGCCTCTTGCATAACGTTCACTGGTGGGGGAGGGGTTGGCCACCTAAGATCTGGAACTAAAAGCACAAAATTTGGAGGAATTACAGCTGTAGTGAACTTGCAGTATATATTTCATGGCCCCAGGTCAATGTCTTCAGGGTCAAATGAGGTCATAATCGACCTCCACCCCAACCGGACACTGGCCCAGTACATACACCCCCTTTTAAAAAAATCAACCTTAGGAAAGGTAAATGCCCACAATGTCACCCCCCAACCACCCATACACTGCTGGTAGGTACATACCGTTCATACGTACGCTCGCTACGTACGCTGGTAGACTACATGCTGTCGTTACAGTCGCTAGTATGGATCCACTGCGATCGTTACAGCCAGAGTTACCAGCAACCGAGTAGAAAAGCCTAAATCAGTACCTGCATAATATGCATAAGTAATATTCTCATTTTTGGTCAAATCAAATGCCAAAACAGGACCAAAGAAGTGAACAATGGATGGCACTGCCCGGCAGTGACTCGTAATAATCAGCACTGTTTAGTTTCTCATAACTCACAGGAGAAATGAGCTTTCCTTTCACTGCTGGTCTCAGTACAAGGCTAGTCATATGAAAAACAAACAAATACTTCACATTCACCCTCAGCTCAGAGCGCATACCTACCTACGCAGCCAATTTCCCCACGTAATACGAACGCAACTTCGGCTACTGCACATGCCACAGTTGGATGTGATCAAAGCAAAGGATCAGTCAAGGTCTTGTGTTTACAGTATGACACTGTTACCATGCAATGCAAGGTATTTTTATAGGTGGTGTGTAAAGAACATGCTACACTTCATCAGAGATCGTCTAGGAAGTAAACATCTCAATCAGCATGCTCTACATTGCGTACGCAGCCCGTGCTGTGTTGACGGTTAGAGTAGTTGGTTGGGGCGTCTGCTTTCCATACGGGTGGTGGTGGGTTCGAATCTCTGTGCCATTGCTTTTTTAACCAGATCACAATCGTTGGCGGTCAGGGCCGTTGGTTAATGTTGCACTTTAGATTACTTTACACTATCATGAGTTGCTTGATGTAATATTTGCCCATGAAAGTAAAGAGGGAAATACTTAATTAAAGCCCACTCATGCAGCGAATGTCCAATTGGACCATTTGGAATTGTCATAGAATTTTGGGTAAATTTTTCTTAAAAGGTGTTTTGGGAATTTTAGGCTTTTTTTCTTAGGAATACGATGTTTGTGAACGTGATTCGCAAGATGCGATCACTTGTTTTCCCTGGAAATGCTTGCTTTTCAATTTTAACGATGATGTCATAGTCACGTCGGTACGGTATGATGACGTCATAGGCATGGTACCGAGGCTTTGATTGGCTAATGCTACAAATGTTCACATACCTTAATGAGATGGTCATTTCGTCAATTTCGACCTCTATCCCCTGTCCACCAATAGGCTCCTGGTTGTTTAGCCACTCTTCACCTCTTCTTCTCCTTACTTCTGGTGACATGCAACGTCTCTGCACTCCCACTGATGCCTACTCTCCTGCAACCTGCAGGCCTTGGAACATTTAGAGCAGACAACTCCGGCAGGAAGAACTCCGTGGCATCTAAGGAAGTCTAAGCTCGCTTTGTTGTCCTTATAGCAAAGTTTGATTATATCATATGGGACTGGATTACAACCCACACACACCGAAGCCATTTTCACACTATTGAGCAGACCCCAAAGTGATTTTGACAAGTCGGCTTCTGCTCGTGTTGCCTCACGATTTCCAACAAATAGTATGATAATTAATAATTAAATAGGAAAACCTAACCTAACATAATACAATCTACTCTTATCTAAACTAATATAAACTCATATTTTAATTTAAAAACAAGCGTAATGTTTATCGTGACGGACCGCAAAGTGATATTTAAAAGAGTCAGCTTCTGCTCGGTCTCGTCGTTTTTCCTCCCGACTTCCAACAAATAGTATGATCATTAATAATTAACTAGGAAAATCTAATCTAACCTAACCTAACATAATACAATCTACACTTATCTAAACTAATACAAACTCATATATTATAATTTAAAAACACATGTGGCAAAGAGGCAGAAATGAAGCATTTTTTACGTGAAAAGGTGTTGAATCAACGGTATTTTTTTCTTGAAGGGTATTTTGGGAATGTCAGGATTTTTTTCGCAGAATATGATGTTTATGAATGTGATTCGGAAGATGCGATCATTCGTTTTCTCCGTAAATGCTTACGTCTCGGTTAATCTTAGTGACAATATCTATGATGCTCCACATATGCCACACTGCTGTTATTTGTTGCATAATTTATCCATCCCTCACCTGGCACATCTCAGACGTGATTAAAGGGACATTCAACACTTCACGCAGTTGATTCAACACTTTTTCACGTTGAAAATGCTTCGTTTCCGCCTCTGCCACATAGATGACATGCCGATACTACTCCACCATAATGCTGAAAAAAACTAAGCAGAGCACGGCTCGAGAGGCAGTGTGTATGGAAGACGTCACAATAAATATTATGCTTGTTTTTTTAAGTTGTAATATATGAGTTTATATTAGTTTAGATAAGAGTAGATTGTATTATGTTAGGTTAGGTTAGGTTTTCCTATTTAATTATGAATTATACTATTTGTTGGAAGTCGTGAGGCAAGACGAGACCGAGCAGAAGCCGGCTGCTCTCTGAGCCGTGCTGCATGTTTATATATCGCCTTGGCCGTGCTGTATGTTTAGTTTTTTTGGCATTGTGGAATGGTAGGGTGTCATCTATGTGGCAAAGAGGCGGAAATTAAGCATTTTTGACGTGAAAAAGTGTTTAATCAACTGCGTGAAATGTTGAATGTCCCTTTAATCACGTCTGAGAAGTGCCAGGTGAGGGATGGATAAATTATGCAACAAAGAGCAGCAGTGTGGCATATATGGTGCATTATAGATATTATCTGTAAGATTAACTGAGACGTAAGCATTTACGGAGAAAACAAATGATCACATCTTCCAAATCACGTTCATAAACATCGTATTCTGCAAAGGGATCCTAAAATTCCAAGGACACCTTTTAAGAAAAATTTACTGAATCAACTGCGTGAAGTGTTGAATGTCCCTTTAATCACGTCTGAGAAGTGCCAGGTGAGGGATGGATAAATTATGCAACAAAGAACAGCGGTGTGGCATATATGGTGCATTGTAGATTTAATTGCTACCAAGATTAACTAAGAAGGAAGCATTTCCAGGGAAAACGAGTGATTGCATCTTCCGAATCACATTCATAAACATTGTATTCCCCAAAATTCACAAATTCCCAAAACACCTTTTAAGAAAAAAATACCGAATTTTGTATGATCATTAACGTCCATATCCTGTTCAAGTTGTTTATTTCAACAGCCTGGTTCTGTATGCACCACATTCCATTACATTTTGAGTGCAAGCAATGCTACCGTAGGAAGTACCGTACGGTCAACATGCCTCGCATAACGTTCACTGGGGGAGTTTGGGCATCTAAGATCTGAAACTAGAAGCACAAAATTTGGAGGAATTGCAGCTGTAGTGAACTCGCTGCAGTATACATTTCATGACCCCAGGTCAATGTCTTCAGGGTCAAATGAGGTCACAATCGGCCTCCACTCCACCCCAGCCGGCACTGCCTATATGTACAGAAAGTATGCACATTCCACTGCCAAACGGTAGGCAGAGACCGTTCATACATACGCTCAGTATGTACTCTGGTACAGACCGTGCATGCTGTCATTACGTCCGGTAGTACGGACCCATGCTGGCCGATCGTTATGGCCAGATATTTTTATATGACGTAACAATTAGCAACTTTGAACACATGGTTAACATTGTCATACTGCAAACATAAGACCTTGACTGATCCCAAGGCCTATCGAGTCTACTCACAAAGGACTGAACCTTTGCTTTGATCACGTCCAACTGTGATGTGTGCGGTAGCGGAGTTGCGTTCGTGTTACGTGGGGAATTGGCTGTGTAGGTGGGTATGCGCTCTGAGCTGAGGGTGAAGTGTGACGTTTTTTTGTTTGTTTTTCATATGGCTAGCCTTGTACTGAGACCAAAAGTGAAAGGAAAGCACATTGCTCTTGTGAGTTATGAGAAACGAAACAGTGCTGATTATTACGAGTCACTGCTGGGTGGTGCCATCCATTGTTCACTTCTTTGTTCCTATGTTTTGACACTTGATTTGACCAAAAATGAGAATATTACTTATGCATATCATGTAGGTACTGATTTACGTTTTTCCGGTTGGTTACTCTGGTAAACAGATTCCGTGCATAAAAAAATCCATGAAAATGTACTCCGGAAGAAATCGGTATGCACTCCGACTCCCAACTCGGAAAGTAAGTTTCCCACTATGTAGGGTAGTGTCAGTGTTTTATAGTGTTGATGCTTCAATAAGGAAATTATTAATATCATGGCCATGGAATTCCTTTTAAAACAAATACTGTCAGACCCTGGAACAATTTTGGCAAATAACCCCATGGAGAATGAGTGTTGTCTGAGAAATTATAAGCTTGCATGATTGTCCTCAGAAGAAAGCATGGGTGCTAAATGACCTCGTAGTTGGTGCGCCCTTAAGCCCAAATAACTAACTCAGAAGGAAGCTCAATAACTGGAGTGCAACCCGTACACAGTGGAGCTGTCTTCACTGATATGCATGGCTGCATGTGGCTTACTAATCAAAATTGAAAAAATATACATACATATGGATGAATCATAGAAAGAAAACTTAACCTAACCCAGCCTAGGATAATGTAGCAGAATAAATATAGTACATCATAACATTACACAATCTAACATAACCTAACGTAACTAGAATGGCAAATTTGGAGATCAAGGTAAAATTTGATTCTTTGGATTTTTAAATACCATGCTTTTTGACATGGTTGAGATGATGTGACCATTCTTTTTTGCTGGTGTAATGATCTCGCGATGGGTCTGTACTACCAACTGTAACGACAGCATGCATGGTATGTACCAGTGAACGTAGCAAGCATACGTATGAACGGTCTCTACTTACCGTTTGACAGTGGAACATGCATACTTTGTGGGTATTCTTCAAGTATTACCCCTCAGACTTCCTACATCTCAACAATGTATCCAAGCCATCGTCAGCTGATTGCCAGTCAGCTGTTGGTGACATCACTCAAACATACTGAGACACCTGCAGTTGGGTGCATTGAATGACCCAAGGGTATCACCAGGAATATTTATAAGGGTTAGTGTTAGGTTAGGTTAGGTTTTCACCATCGTGAAATAGAATCTGCACACCCTCCCCCTAGCAGGAAATTCCTTGTGCTGTATCTAAAGTGCCATCTCAACCACCACCTATCAAAGGAAAATGTCCTGTGAGGCCCTGAATATATACTTTCACAACTGCTTCATAGACATAAATTTGTTGCTGACTCCCGTGGATGAGCACCACATCGACCCCATATAAATATTCCTGGTGACACCCTGGGGTCGTTCACACTCGGCAGGAAGTTTTGTTTCTGTATGTTTGAGTGATATCACCAACAGCTGACTGGCAGTCAGCTGACTGACTTGGATGTATTGTTCATATACAGAAAGCGTGAGGGGTAATACTTGAAGATTACCTACTTTCTGTACGTACGGGTGGTGCCGGGTGAAGTGGAGGCAGTGTGACCTAATTTGCCTGAAGACATTGACCTGTGGTCATGAAATGTATACTGCAGTGATTTCACTACAGCAGTAATTCCTCCAAATTGTGCTAGTTTCAGATCTTAGGTGGCCGAAATCCCCTGTTGAACATTATGTGAGAGGCATGTTGACCGGGATCTTCTGCACTTCCTATTGTAGCATTGCAGGGACGAGTGGTCTAGGGGTTAGATGCTTGTCTCACAATCGAAAGATTGTGGGTTCGAATCTCACCTGTTGCTACTCTTCGCCCGCGACCAATCGGCGTGAGAGATTGGCGACGCTATATGACTCAACGGTCGACGTGTCGTAAAACCAATAACCAACCAACTATTGTAGCATTACTTGCACTCAAAATGTAACGAATGTGGTAAGTATGGAACCGGGCTGTTGAAATAAACAACTTGAACTGGATATGGGTGCAATGTTTCATGGGGTCACAAACCCTCGCTTTGAGGTAGGTGTATGACCACTTTGGTTCGAAGATACCAAAAGTTGAATGCCTGCAGAAAGTGAGAGGTCTTACCGCAGGGCAGCGTGAAGCTGTCATCAAACCATCTCAGTGACTCCAGTTCATCAGAATCCCTTTCAATTGTTTCTGGGACAGGGGCACTGGGGGCATGTGTCCCCTCAGGTTTTTGGCTAGAGTTGTGCATTGAAAGAAGTCTGACCTTCAGTGTGCCCAAATGCCCCCTCAAATTTTTCAGCCAGAAGTGCTCTTCCAGAGACAAAGTTCCATGATGACAATTCCAAATGGTCCAATTGGACATTCATTGCATGAGTAGGTTTTAATTAAGTATTTTCCTCTACTTCGTGGACAAATTATTACATCAATCAACTCATATGATAGTGTAAAGTAATATAAAGTGCAACATTAACCAACAGCCCTGACTGCTAACGACTGTGATCTGGTTAAAAATGTACTGGCACCGAGATTCGAACCCACCGCCCGGTGGGAAACATCCATCCGTACAGAAAGAGGATGCCCTAACCAACTACACCAATTGTTGACATGGTGCGGGTGGAATACACAATGTAGAGCATGCCAACTGAGGAAATGTTTATTTCCTCGACAATCTCTGATTAAATTTTGCATGTTCTTTACACACCACCTTCATTTTTTCAGCAAGTTATTACTTTTAAGTTGATGGCAGTTGATACAATTGATGACATCATAGGCATGATACTGTGGAAATGTGCTATGATATTCACAGTATTTTATGAGGTAATGCCAGAAACATTTACATACCTTAATGGGATTGCCTGGGTTGTGGCTCATCTGTTTGTATCTCAATGGTGACAGACTGACCAGCACAGCGTTCAGACGGTAGCTTATAAAGCTTTGATGCTTCAAGAAGGATTTATGAATTTTGTGGCTGTGGAATTCCTTAAAATTAAATTCTGGCAGACCTTGCAAGAATTTGAGCAAATAGGGGACGAGTGGTCTAGGGGTTAGATGCTCGTCTCACAATCGAAAGATTGTGGGTTCGAATCTCACCTGTCGCTACTCTTTGTCCGCTACCAATCGGCATGAGAGATTGGCAATGCTATATGACTCAATGGTCGATGTGTCGTAAAACCAATAACCAACCAATTTGAGCAAATAACCTCTGTGGGAACAATGACATGTTGGAAAAATTGTAAACTTGCGTGATTGTCATCAAAAGAAAGCTTAATAATTATGTGAGATACTGGAATGCAACCAATACATGGCAAATCTATATTTACACTGATGCATGGCATTTCTTGTGCATTGCTACATCTGGTTTGTTTAGCGACATTTGTAGTGTTATGGTTATAATCAAGAGTTCAAAAATACATATGAATAGGTAAATCATAGGCAAATTATAAAATAACAAACCCAGCCTACACTAAGATAACAGCATAATATATCAAATATATTATAGCATAATATAATCTAACCCAACCTTGCCCAACCTAGGGGATGAGTAGTCTAGGGGTAGGTTGCCCATCTCAATTGAAAGATTGTGGGTTTGAGTCTCACCTGTCGCTACTCTTCGCCCACAGCCAATTGGCGTGAGAGATTGGTGATGCTACATGACTGAACAGTTAACACAAAACAAATAACCACCACCACCACCACCATATCTAACCTAACCAGAATCTTTCCAAACAAACTTCTGCCTGATGTCATCAAATCTTGGCAACATTGTTAGCTCTGCTATTAACGTTAACAGCATCACAAGGAGCTTCTGACATTGATTGAAGGCTATGGATGCACCTGGCTGCAAATATCCCTTGTCAGGAATAAATATCAACTTAAGCCAGAAACAAGGTTTTCTGTCAGAGTATTGAATGCATGAATATGAAGAGCATGAAGTGTTGAATTTCTCCTTTATTACGTCGGTGACACACCAGGTATTATATTATATTACCAGAAAATTATAAGTTATGGGGTATATTTGTAGCGGGAAGATTATGATGGTGTATTCCTTTGCCAAATCGAAAGTAATCATTTGCAGAGAAAATTAGTGGTCACAGTCTTTCATGTTAAAATACATTGTATTAAAATAATTTCAAGGAATCAAATTTTACCTTCATTTCCAATAATACCATCAGAACAACCAGAATCCTCCCAAACAAACCTTTTCACCACAATGGTATCAAATCTTGGGAGAACATTGCTAGCACTGCCATTAACTCTAAGAGCATTGCTATGGACTTTCGGCCTTGATCGGTGATTCCAGATGCATGTGGTTGCAAATGTTCAGTGTCTGGAATGAATGTTGAATTAAGCAAAACACATAGTTTTTGGTAAATTTTGAGATCAAGGTAAAATTTGATCCTTCAGATTTTTTAAATACCATACTTGACATGATTGAGACAATGCGCCCATTAATTTATCTGCAAATGATTACTTTTAAGTCAATGGTGGTGGACACAATTGATGTGATAGGCACAATATGGAGGAAATGTGCTACGATATTAATTGTATGCTGAGTTAACCCTGCAAACATTTACATACGTTAATGGGATCATCTAGGCTATGGCTTGTCCGTTTGTACCTCAATGGTGTCGGACTGACAGCACAGCATTTGGACTTTGGCTTAAAGCTTTGATGCTTTGAAAAGGATTTATGAATTTTGTGGCCATGGACTTCCTTAAAAAACATGCTGGCAGACCTTGGAACAATTTGTGAGCAAATAACCTCACTGGGAATGACACCATATTGCAGGGTTAAAATAATGGTTTTTCATTACATGTGAGATGTTGAAACTAGTATAGTAGGATGTCATAATTTGGCATGGAAACGATGTAGCTGAATACATTCTTTCAACACAATTTTGATCCAACAGCATACTCTCCTTTTGTACCTTTTTTGCTTGTTGCTAGAAATAACATTGAATATTATATTCTGTGTCCACTCTGAAAACACCATAAGTTACTACCATCTGACTGCCAGTCAAATGTTGGTGATGTCACTGAAATTTACTGAGAAAAACCTCCAGCCAGGTGTACTGAATCATATGTGTGGGAACAGGGGACAGGGGGCCATGCCCCAACTCTTCAAGAAAGTTTAACATTAATGGTATGGCAATGCATAGTAAATGGTATGGCAGTGCATAATAAATCAACTTCAAAAAGGGTTTTGCTCCCCCTCCCCACATTTTGAGATGTTTGTATGCCTCTACACTGGATGAACCCAGTGGCATCACAAAGGATATTTGATGGGTTTAATGTTCCCATTCAGGGGCTTTAGTAGGGTAACCTAACCCAACACAATGTCTCTGGGTTCATTCAATGCAGCCAGCTGGAGGTTTTTCTCTGTATGTTTCAGTGACATCAACAGCTGATGGTGACTTAGATACTTTGTTTATATATGGAAAGTGTGAGGGGTAATACAGAAGATTGCTCCTAGATTGCTTATGAGATAGGTAACACTCAGTATCTATGCTGGTCTTTCTCTGATGTGGTCAATACAAAATTCAACAGTGCCTAGTGAAGTCAACACTCCCCAGCAAAAATGCATTGTTTCTAACTTAATTCAACATTAATTGTGTGGTGCAATGTTAATAACTCTGCATGGCCTAATGTTCCAACATGTAAAAGAACTGGTAAATTTGTGCTTTAAGGTGTTTTGTGATTTTTTCTTTTCAATACCATGTTTATGAACATGATTCTGAAGATGTGACCACTTGTTTTTGCTGCTCATGCTTAATTTTCAATTGGAAAAATGTCATTGGCACTTCAGTATGTGATCATGTCATAGGATTAGCACAGATGCTTTGATTGACTAGAGCTACAAGTGGTTCTTATACCTTCAGGTGGTTCTTATACCTTACTTTTTGGAATACCACGTTCATGAAAGTGATCCTGGCACTTCTCAGACATGATTAAATGAATATGCAACAATCCTGTATTTGATTTGATTCTTCATGTCAAAAATGCTTCGTTTCTGCGTTTCTTGCCTCAGATATTGCACACAACTACCTTTCGTCAACAATGGCTGTCAGTGTTAAGATAATGGTTTTTCGTTAGGTGTGAGATGTCGAAACGAGCACAGTAGGATGTCGAAATTTGTCATGGAATTAGTGTCATTTCAAATGCTTTTGATGTCTTTTAGACTCAATTTTGAGCCAATGGTTGTACCTTCATCAGTTGTTGTATTCATATGTTAGGAAGAGCTATATTGGGGACGAGTGGTCTAGGCGTAAGATGCTCGTCTCACAATCGAAAGGTTGTGGGTTCGAGTCTCACTTGTCGCTACTCTTCGCCCGCGACCAATCGGCGTGAGAGATTGGCGACGCTACATGACTCAACGGTCGACGTGTCGTAAAACCAATAACCAACCAGGAAGAGCTATATTCGGGGCAGCGAGAAAAAACCTTATTCTATACACTGGTGCCGTATGCCATATCGCATTATGGATAATCCCTTTACCTGAAATTGCATTGCAAAATGTTCGTGTATCACCATCCCTTATCGAGAGCATGATCATGATACTTAACACGCGCCCTGGAGGACCTCTGAGAATTACGTGCACTGGAGGGGGGGCGGATTCCGCCCCCCCCCCTAAGATCTGCTTTATGATTTATGGACTGATGTGTAAAACTTGCCTTGTAAATACCTTAAGGAACAATATCTTTTTCAGTTGGCACATTTTTGGCATCATGCTTGTCAATGCCCTAGATACTTGTCTGCATGTTTTTGTTAACAAATATCCATATGTGCTTCTTTGTCATAAACAAGGTATTCAATACTCAAGCCTGTGTGATATGAATCTGATCCCACATTGATTCACACTGCATACCTGTGGTGCCAACTTCTCCCCTAGGTACCAACATTGAACTAAATGCTATCATATTTGCAACAATATCATACAAATAAATGCATCAGTCATATATGTATGTCAAAACAATGTAACCTGACCTAGCAATATGCTAAATAATATAACATCTGGGTAATGCTGTGCTAAATGACCAATGCAGTCGATGCACCCTAAAGCCCAAATAGCTGGGTAATGCTGTGTATTCAAAATGCTGCAAGATTGCACTGGTGGCAGTCATTTGTCTATGTTGAGGCATATGTTGATTGATGGCTTGGAATGGGATTGTGACTGGTGGGTGTGCAGCCTGAATTAATGTGTGATTATGGTATTAATGTGGGATCGGATAGTCATCAAGGGTATTGAATATCTCATGTATGGCATGAAATGTCAGAGCCAGTCTGTTTCTCCTGTGTTGAAAGTTACTGGCACGATCTTAAATAGTAAATATTTTGTTTACCTGTGATATCCCAAATAATTGGTGGAGAACGAAGCTGCTAGGTAAACTTCAACAAGTCTAGTCTGTATTTTGCTCCTGATTTGTGCTCAGGCTTCTATATAAATAACAGATACACCACATGCTATGACACAAATATTAAGGTCTCAAAAAAATATCAGTGCGATGAGCTTTGTCCTATGCATGTATGTGGAAAACTCACTGGCCTTGCCAGTGTACTTTTAATGTTCTTTTGGTGTGATAGTGTTCACTGGCTGGTCTTTAGCAACCACTATTGCCTGAAAATATATTTAATATGACACTATTGGCTGGTTTTACAGCATTATAATTTGTTTTGGAAGAATAAGATGTGAATGTGTGCCAGAACCACTTATGCTTTCATACTTAAAAATGTATAATGTTCCAAACAGGGTCGGCCAAACCCAAGTGATACTAGTTTTGGTCATTGTTGTGACTAAGCTGGCTTAAACCGACTGAAATTTGGAAATGTTTAAAATGTATGCTGTGTGAGGTATTTCCACCAATCTATATCTTACATTGTTCACACAAAACTACCTATAGGAGTATCAAATACCTGGTATAATGTAGTATAGTGGCATTGTATAGTCGTCGTATGTTAATACAAACAAAGTTGGATAATTAGTATAGGGGTTAGGTGCTTTCCCCCCCCCCCATGCTAAATACCCACTAGCAGTTCAGGTGCCCTTAAACCCAATAAATAACAACCCAATCTTAAGATTGTGCATGTGAATCACACCCGTTGCCAATCTGCCTACAGCCAATGAGAGTGAGATCTTGGCTATGCTATATAACCAAACAGTTGCATGTTGTAAAACCAATAACCACAAACAAAGTTCCAAATCTATAATACACATTGATATTAGAGCTTGCAAAATTATCAAAGGGAGCCATAATTGTGTCTGCATGATGTTGAATTACTTCTGCAATTACATGGAGGAAACCTGGACAGAATCCAGTCTAGAAGGCTTTTTTTGGTTCCAGCTGGTGCTTGTTGGAATCAATCTGTGCTTTGTGGTATGGTGCTTATTCAAATGTATGCCCAAAGCAAACATGGTATGTGTGGAAGATTTTAATGTGGCATGTACAGCCAATTTCAGCCTGTCAAAATCTTCAACAGTCATGAAGCAATATTTTAGGCCAAATTGTTATAACCTAACTTTACTTAACATACCTGGTCTAACTCAGCATAGTTGCTGATCCAGAGAGACATGGGGACATTTGCTATAAACTATGATGAGGTGGCTTCCCTCCAACTGGAATAGCACCCCTCCTAGAATGATTGTGTTCACCTACTGAAGTGTTTCAGCATAAGGTATTTCATGTTTTTTAAAACTGTTTGAACTGGTTTTGCAGCATGGAACATTAATAGATGAATTATCTATATTGATTTAAAAAAACTTGTTTTGCAGAATTGGTATAATAAATAAACAGAATTGGTTATATAAACATGCACTACTGTTACACAGCTAACCAGTGGTATGTTCCTTGTAGCATTTGATAGTATAAGCTGTGCATAGTGTGCCTGCACTTGATTCTATTTGAAGACTAGCATCGATTTATTTTTCCAGGAAGTTTGTGTTGTTGAGAGCCAGATATGCTCTTACCACATTTCATCACAATGTTTCTCCATGAACTACTCTTCATGTATTCAAAGTGCCCTAAGGCCCAAATAACTAATTATTTATGTATTACTCCCAATCTTTGTACAATAAAATTGACACATGTAGTTGGCAGTGACAATTTTACCTTGTCACTGCCTTGTGTGGAAACTTGGCAATATGCATATCACTGCATTCGGCTCATGCGATGCGTCCCATGTCCAGTCATCGCCGGCTGCCCCCTGTGGCATCGTACCACCACGTCACCTACGCGCCCTGAAAACCTTCCCATCAGAAGTTGGCCGCCTGTTGTGTTGGAAGGTTGTATGTGGAATAGAGCATCATGGCTGTGAGTAAGAACTGTGACACAACATTGCACCAGTGCTGATCTGACAAGTTGCATAGTGCATTAAGTTTGGAATTCTCAAAATATTTTGCAGATGAATCTGATGTTGGTAAAATATTGCAGCCAAATTTGATCAGATCTGTTTGGTTTCTTTCTAATGCATGCATGTAAAATTTGAGGCCCTGATTCCACAATTGAGTTCCTCTGCAGAATATCGAGCAAGTATCGCAAACTTTCAATACATTGTGCCAAATTGTTGAAAGATGGTTAAATTGTTTCTTACATTTTCCACACTTTTGAACACAATTGTATGCATGTCTAGAATGGTTGTACAGAAAGCTCAGTTGGTGGTCCACAGGTTTCTTGTGGTTTGGTGCCCGATCCTGTGCCTGTAGCCAGTGAGCTAAGTAGGCCAACGGCCTCTTGCATTCGCTCGTCCAAGGACCCTAATGGCACCTGATGGATGTCCCGTGCAACATTTAAGGAAGGAAATGACGTGAGAGTAATAATGAGGGCCGCCAGCTGTTGTAAATGTCCATATCAATCACAATTTATGTAGGAGTTCAACAGTAAATAGGTAGGCTCTTTGGAGTTCATCGTGGAAGATGACCGATGGTTGCAGCATTAATAGGTGTACTTCCTGCAAAATATATATATGGGCGCTAATGACCTCGTAGTCGGCGCGCCCTTAAGCCCACATAATCAATACCTAAACAATATGCACCCAGTGAGTGTTTATGTTGCTATTCATTATCATGTCCTTATTTTGTAGACCGAGAGGGCGTTCCAGCATCAGCCCACCATCAACCTTAACAAGAAGGGACAAAAGAGTAACAAGGCACTCAGATACCACAGAAATGTTGGGTTGGGCTTCAAGACGCCCCGGGAGGTAAGTTGGAGAATGTTTGTGTAACGCTTAAGTGAGTTCGACCTTGAAGCAATAGTATACGATGTTTTCCCAATACTAATGTGTGAAGCCTGATGTTGTTGCCAACATGGAGCACTGGTTTTTTTTCTTCCTTCAGCTTCATACTATCACTTATTGAATTGCTTTATTACAGTCATCCTTGCGGTCATTTTCGTGCGGGGCACTGACCATTCATATTCGATAACAACTAGTGGATTAATGCTATGATCACTGCGTCTATGGTGGTCATTATCATACCCAGTGTTGATAGGAACTGATTATTAACATGATACATGTGGGTGGATTAGACTGCAATACAACCGACATAGATAATGGGTAACTGTCTATTTGAGAATTTCTTATGTTTACATGTGAAAATTTGCCCATGCATGTGATGGCGCTGTTCGTTTTGGTTTGTTGAACATTGACTGCCTGCCTTCAATTGGACCACCCCAACATTTCCGAACAGATTGCTAGCGATAAGCAACAAAAACTAGCACGCGACGAAATTTAAGATTGCTACTCGGTTTATCAAAAGTTATTGCGCGCTTTCAGTGTTAGCATCCCGCAAGGTCCGATTTTCTGGTAGCCCCAGCGATATCTTCAGGAGCCTCGGCCTGATCTTTTGGCCCTCAGCGTGATTTAAGGGGCCCGGTGTGGTTTATGGAGACCCCAGCGGGATTTTTAGGAAGTCTGGTGCAATTTTTCCGAATCCCGGCGCGATTCTTGGGGCCCAACAAGCTCATGGGGGAAGAACTCTCCCCTTCGATAAGCCACTGTGTGGCACGCGTTTCAACATCTCGCAACGAACGAAGAACCATTATTTTAGCAATGCGTTGCCCTATTCTGTATCCAAGAGTAAAGATTAACTCTAAGTCAATTTCCAGCGTCCAAATTAATGGCAAAGCATAAAGCTGAAGACACTCATAGGTGAAGTTCAGTCATCTAATGAATCATTACCTTTTTTAAATCATCAAATGAGACATCTGATGTCCCGAGAAAGATCAATGCCACGTGTAAGCCCGTCTAATAGTAGCCATTTTGAGGGAACAAGAGAGCTTAATTGCCAATTGTTTTGGGCTTCGGCGAAAAACCGAGGTTCCCCTCTCATGACGCCATACCAGTGACCTGACATGACGTTGAACAAAATGTTCCATGAAGAAGTCAGCAACGGGGCCTCATCAGTCACACAAGGTGGCGGCAACCTGACGCGCTCCGTTTTCCGTGATGGCGAAAATCGAGGTGGCGATGGGTGGGTGGGGTCAACCCCTCCTGCATGGGCGATGGCTAACTGGAGACCGGCCCTGCCCCGCCCGGTAGGGCGTACTTAACATGGTGAATGTTTTTTTTCTTTTTCGGAGAGCATTCCAAATTCGCCTTTGAAGTTCTAAACGTGGACAAATGCTGGCTGTGATCGAGCTGTGTGGGTGCATGTGCAACACGTTCGTATTATACAAATGAGTTATATTCGTATAATGTACAAATACATTAGACACAAAATCATACAAGATTCATACGACCATTTGCTCGTTCGATTTAAAATCATGGTTACGCTTGTGCACGCAGTGCCTATATTCCTTCTCAATTTGCAACACAGTACAACTGCCCGTTTATGAAATATCGTCAAACATAGGATGGGTGACGGATTTCTTCCCCCTCCCGCCGGTGCGCATGCTAAGCTAACGTTTCTTTTGTATGTTGAAAGAACTGGCTAGGCATGCCACGCTGCATTGTGCGTAACCTTTACATGGCGTTCTGCATTAGCTACGTTGCATTCACCAATGCTAATACTGTTGCAGACGATATTGCATATATTTTTGCTAATACTATTGCAGACGAAGCTTTGGAATGTAAGTGGAAACCAAAACCGAACAGAAACTTGATTTCATTTCCCGCAGGCGAGTTTTGACTCCCTGGATCACCTCTCATTAATCTCCATATAATTTAACTGTAATGACAACTACCTTTTTAATCATTCCCGGCTCCTGGCATTCATGTCATTACGATTTTGCCAACAGATGTAAGTTCGCATGTGAGCATGCATATGTTGCCAGTCATATTGCGAACTTATTCCAAGGGTGCTAAATGATCTACCATGGTCGATGCGCCCTAGAACCCAAATCACACAACTTATTCCAACCTCATCACGAGTTTCGACCTCGCCTTCTATTCTCCACTCTAGGGAAAACTAATTAATTTTCGGACACTGATTGCAGGCAATCTCAGGCATGTACATCGACAAAAAGTGTCCCTTCACGGGTAACGTGTCGATTCGCGGCCGAATCCTAACGGGCGTCGTGCAGAAGATGAAGATGCAGCGCACCATCGTCATTCGGCGCGAGTATCTGCACTACATCAAGAAGTACAACAGATTCGAGAAGCGCCACAAGAATATGAGTGTCCACATGTCTCCCTGCTTCCGGTAAGTGTCATTTATTGACAAAGCAAATGGTGAAATTTCGTACAGCTGCTGATAGGCGTTCATGACGCGATGACTGGCTCAGAAGAGGGGGCACACGAAAAAAAAGGTGGCCCTCCAGGACGCTTGAGTGCAGCTCGTCATTTCGTCAATGAGGACAGGTGGCAAATTCAGTATCCTCATAACAACACGGGGCTGCACGACGGACGCAGTCGATGTGCCCCAAAGAAACGAGCAAAGGTATGAGAGCATTCTTGGTATATTCTTTAAATTTTGTTCATGTATTCAATTTCCTTTGAGCACCAAGGGAAGTTTTAGATTAATTTGTAAAATTTGGATCATATATTGTCTTTATGTTGCTTGTTAGGCTTCTGACAGAATATTTTGGTTTGCTTGTTCTCGACCGACACTGGTTTTGTTAATGAAACGGCTCGAGGATAATCGCGTCAGTTTAATGTGCGATACGATTATAATTTGAAGATGGCCCCTTCATGAAAGCAGCCTATACCATTCCCACATCCAGTTGCATATGATATCTAGAAGGAACGAACGTTTTCCACGATTATCGTGTGGCCACAGCATGTTTTGTTTATTCCAACGTGCTTTAGGAAGTCCCCATTTGAAGGCACACCAACTCATGTTGTTGAGTTTATCCATTGTCACAAGCGAAGGCGAATTTCGAGCGATTCCTGTATGTGGCATAACAGTTCATCTGGGCGGTCCAGTCCCATCCAACTGTCACGATCTTGAAGCCATAGCTTTTTTGTCAGAGGCTTTTCTGCTTTCTAATTTCCCACTCCAAACCAGTGCGCTTTTCATTTTAATTGTATCCCAATACAATACTCTTCATTAAGCGCTCTTATTCTTCGTTCAAAGAAGTGTGCCAACATTCTCGCAGACAGCTAATCATTGATATAGCACCGCAGCCTGGCACTTGCAGATGACAAAGCGTGGTGTTTGATTTCTATCCCGGTGTCTCGAGTTCAGGCTCAGGGAGGGATGATGTTTTAAAGTCTGTTTTAGTCATGCAATTTCGTGGGTGTATCGCATTCAAAATGACAAGCTCTGCGTGCATGCTTGAATGCGTGTGACTATGAACAATTGGGAAACATTGGACTGAATGCACGGAGATTCGGCTTGACCCGCGCTTTTGGTGCGGCTGCTTCAAACTTGCCAATTCATCACCTGCCTACGCTCGCCAACGCCGCTACATGCACTTGTACTGGCAAATATTTATGGGCGCTAAATGTTCACTGGTCGATGTGTTCTAAAACCCAAATAATCAACGATGGTAGTTGACCGTGATGTCGATTGGTCCTCATTACTATCAAAATATGATAATCGGCCCTTGAAGGGCACGCACGATGAATTATGCTGTCAAAAATGAACTCGCTCGTGCATCGAATCCGTCCTGTTCGATGCGCTGCGGTTAGCATGTGTCTCGTGATGACGGTCGCTCTGCTGTTGCAGGGATGTGAAGCTTGGCGATGTCGTGACGGTCGGAGAGTGTCGACCACTGAGCAAAACGGTGCGCTTCAATGTTCTCAAGGTCGTGAAAAGTTCCGGCTCCAAGAAGTCATTTGCCAAGTTCTGAAGCATGCACTGAAAAATAAAGATGTAAAACCACGTCTGGCTTTGGCATGAACTGCTGGCCTTGGCTGCTGATATGCCCCGTAATTCTGCGAGGTGTGGATACGAAGCGCCCCCCCTTAGAAGACGTGGAAGGTGGTCAACCGATTTTTCGTTAAAAGGCGGGTCCTGCAAGCCAGCTGTAATTGCTGATGAACCCCATTCTTCTGTAAGGCCTTATTTGGGTTATTTTCGGACCTGGAAAGTACGTCCAAAACCAAGCGTCCAATGGAAGTTGTACGTAAATATGGTGCACCAGTCAGTTCAAAGCAAAGAAACTGATAATGTAGAACCTAACAGAGACGTGGTGAAATTTCTTCAATAATAGATTGGCCCGATATGACGATATGATAGAGGGGACGAGTGGTCTAGGGGTAAGATGCTCGTCTCACAATCGAAAGATTGTGGGTTCGAGTCTCACCTGTCGCTACTCTTCGCCCGCGACCAATCGGCGTGAGAGATTGGCGACGCTATATGACTCAACGGTCGACGTATCGTAAAAACCAATAACCAACCGACGATATGATAGATTGACCTGATGACGCCGCGGAAATCCATTCCCCACCAGACTATTGTACACGAAATCGCTCATTTGATTGAAACATGTCTTTCAATGCTTGACTGGAGACTGGCAATTAACTGGGTTCAAATATGATGCTGTCACGAACTCCGTGAGTTTCTGGACCAGTTGGTTATTGGGGCGTATCAGCTCTGTGGTAATATAATGTATTTTTCGTTAGGTGCAATATGTCGAAATTCACCATGGAAATGTCATTTGACAGAAATTACAAGGTCTTCAAAGACAATTCTAATCCAACAGTGTACTCATACACGCAGCTTTCTCCTTTGTTTCGAGATACCTAATTTAGGGGTACCTATTGTAGCGCTGGCAATAAGTTCAAAATTAGATATTAAGACTTGATAACAACGCAACATAATCGTGTAGCGCCGAAGTTTCTGGACCAGTCTCATGAGATTTTCCGCCAGCTGATATAGTTGAATCAGTCACGAAGTATCTCTAATCGTGGAGAAACAATCGTCGGGATCAGCCGTGCGTGAATTCAGCATGTCCATCCCCTGAAATTGACTGTCCTTCGTGGTAATGCTCCGAACAAAAATCGCAGACGGCGGGTCCAGCTCAACTAGCTTCTCGTGGGTATAGTTCTAACTAGGACGCAGATTGTTCGCGGTCCAAATAAGCCACCGGTTATTCTGCATGACCTGCATTGGAAGGCCCTCGGCTTCGACAATTGTGTGCAGATGCTGTTCAAGGTAGTACGAACGTTGAGCTGCACGAAACTGAGTTACCTCGTAGATTTATGCGAGGATCTATACGCAACCTATGCCGAATGAAGCAAGAAACAGCAACTCATTTAGGCAGACTTAGCTCACCTGGTCGATGAGGAAGGACAGGACAAGTCGACAGGAAAAGTAATGACGGCTTGGTGGTTCAGGTAGGCTGATCAGCCTGGAATTTCTGGGAGCCGGAGATAATCTGAGGGTGGTCCAATGGGCAGGTTAGGCGTGAGGGACTAGCGCTGTACATGCAGGGACCAGCCTTATGGCGTATAACTCTGGTTGGTTGGCTATTTCAGTTTTAGGGCGCATCGACCAGGTTTGGTCATTTAGCGCCCATCGGGATGTGGATGCATGTTCACACAGGCGCGTTCCCACTGGGAAGAAATTCAGTCCGGAACGGACAGACTCACTAATGCAAGAATGTGGCGCCACCTATCCAGCCGAGTGCATCAGTCTACAGATGCTCGCTCCACGATCCGCCGCTGGAGAATGATAGAATCCGGACGACCTAGATTGATGAGCGCTAGCCTGCACCAACAATTCAAGCCCTCGGGACGCATTTCCGAGCATGCAAGGCTTGAAAATGGGGCTCAATGCACATGTGCAATTCTTGCAGCTAATTTGATTAATGGGGCCACCCGTTAGGATTCCATGTTAAAAAAGAGTGGGCGAGTACAAGTCGGCGAAACCAAAGGATCGCAAGAAGTTTAGGGAACTCCTTCAGTTTTAGTTCGTATACTCTTGGATATCGAACCTTTGAATTGGGGTCAGCGGTAAATCAAGCGAAGTTGCTGAGCATGGTCATGTTTTCCTTTTTCGTTTGCTTCTCTTGGTAGAGGAGAAGCAACGAAGGAACAATACTTGGTTTTGTAACCGACGATATGCCTAATCCTGTCAATTCGATATGCACCCTAGCTTAGCAAACAAACTTTTTTTTTCAACGCAGCAGCTGTTGCAGTCGCGCAGGCAAATGTCAGTTGGCTGCAATTTCCCACCAAATTACCAATCGTTTCGTCAGCAGAAACTTTGCAGTTTACCATGGGCGCAAAATTACCCAAGTAGTCGACGCGCTCCTAAACACCAATCCACCACCACTTTGCAGTTTACCATGTATCCATGGACGTAGTGTATATTGGCATCTAAGAGCCGGCGATCGCGCCCGTCACCAATCGACGCATAGTACTATCGGCAGTTCGACCCCCACATCACAGTTTAGAAAGCGAACAACAGCAGGAAAGCCATCATCAAACAGAAAAGACCCATGGCCTCGGACAGGGCGAACCCAAGAATGGCATAAGAGAAGAGCTGCTGTTTCAGGCCTGGGTTGCGCGCGTAGCCGATGATGAGCGAGCCGAACACCGATCCGATACCGGCGCCGGAGCCCGCCGAGCCGACGGTGGCTGCGCCGGCGCCGATGAACTTGGCGGCCGAGTCAATGTCGCGCGACACGGCCGACGTCTGGATGGAGCGGTACGGCGCCACCGCCTGGCAGGTGGCGGGAGCCGCGGCCACCGGACTGACTGGCGCCACTACAGCCGAACTGAGTGGCCGCATCAGCTGCAACACCACACCGACCAGTCAAATCAAACATCATGAACCATACATTCCTCACTACCTCCTCAAGGATAACTCCCTATTCAACACCCTACAACAAAAACAATTGTCACTCCGACATGCAATGCCCTCCATCCACCAAGAAGGTAATGGAAGCACATCGAATATCACTAAGATACATGCCGCACGGTTCCTGCCCCAGTATTTACATCAGTGTTTTTGCAATAGTGTTAAATTGTTCTACCCTGTCAGATACATCCCCCACATCACTCACCGTGACCCTGGCGGCGGGTATCGCGATCCTTGAGCAAGCGTACATGGTGGCTCCTTGGGTGAGTGACAGATCGCAAAAGATCTGAAGTGATAAGAACAGAAGTTAATTGAGCACCGACATGTGACAGTGCAGGCAGCGACCATTTCCGGAAGGTGCGGACAGCAAAACATTCATCTGCGCAGGCTCCAAGCATGAGTGGGCCCAGGCTTTAGCTACGGCTACTTGGGGATGCCCAAGCAGGATTCGTGCTTTGCAATCCTGGACGTGGAGGAAAATTTTGGGTTGGGGCAATTGAATGCGGGAGGAATATTTTTCTTGAAACCTGTGACATCAGAATTCAAGTTTGCACTCTCCAGTAAATACTGAGCACTTTATCAAACAAGCTAACTGTCGAGCAGCAGGATCTAGTCCCGAAATGAGAAAAATGCGATGGATTTTCCGGAAAGTATAATTTTCTTGGTTAAAAAAAAACAGGAGCAGCCTACTCTCCAGCCTCGTGCCTAGGCCATTTTAGTTCCAAAATTAGCTATCCGATAGAAGATAACTGATTGGATGATGCTATCAGTAGAAATTGTTTCAAAATGATCCAGGTACAAATACGTTACGGATGTTTCGACCGGATTTCCAAAGTTCTTGGGGAAGGGATTGGAGTAAATACACCGAGAAGTCTTCTCAGACTTTGAACCATGACTTTGACCCATGACCATTAACCCCTGCCTTCGACCCATGCTTCTGGGGGCCACTTCTTGTTTCCGGACCTATGATTAGATGACTTGGTTTTGGATATTTTCGCTGGGGCCAATGTATGTAAGTTTCAAAATTCCCTCCGTAAAAAATCAACTTGTAAAGGTCGGATGAATCGTACTATATTTGAAAATGCATGCCATAATGAAAACTTTTGTGTGGATATCGTGTTAGCAACACGGAGAGGCGTCGGCGAATGTAGTATGGAGGAGAGATCTTAAAAGCTGAAGTTTACCTTTCTGAGGTGAATGAACTACAAACAAGTCAAACTATGCCAAAAGAGCGAATGTGATGACCAAAATAAAGTCCAGTGAGATTCCTTTTGTCTTCATGGAACAATTATCGGAATTACTTCTACATACATATGTAGTTCGCACCCAAAATGGATTGTTTTACGCACCCAAAATGGATTGTCAATTAGTTGAATGACAATTCGATTATCAGGTACCTTTGAGCCAGCATTGGAACACATTAATACTGTGCTATAGTTATTTTTATTGTGGGATTTTCAGGTTGTCTGAAAAAAAATATACCTTACGCATGTATGCGAAACAAAATCGCATTCATATGGATTTGACTAAGGGTGTTTTCGGAGCGACTCGGACGACGAAGATTATATGTTGTGTGCGTCACAGATGACGTCATATCAGAACTATTCTGTGCATTTTGGTGTTCGCAACGGGCGATGCAGCATATTTGTAACGTCCCGTAGTTTATCGAAATTATACAGATGTGGCGCAGTAGGTCGGAATGTTAACTTCGCCAGATTGCGTGAGAAACAAACATATTTATCGATTACATTTCTAGGTGCATGTCAATCCTTAATGCCTTGATTGTGCTGAGCTACCTGTGAATGCAAAGAAGTCTGACATACCTAGGCAGAGCAAAATGAACACTAAAAAGGGACTACCCATGTATTGTACTATGTGTATGTCAACACTCCAGCGTGAAGCTCAAAGCAGAATGCCCATCAACCACCGCACCAGCAGTGGCCGCCCACCTCGCATGGACGAGCTCTCGTCGAATGGTTAGCGGCTATTTGGGCCAAGCACACATCGACTGTGTTGGCTATACAGCGCACATGATCTTGTGGAATTTGCCATACACTTGTGTCTGCCTGGACAGGCTGCAGAGTATAGCAGACTCGTTATATAATGCAGTATCTCAAAATTGTGTTGGGCGTTAGTCCACCAAATTAGCAATAGAATTGGGAATTACAAATGGAAATGGTTCACATAATGTACAGGAGTGTCGTAGTCCATTTTTGTCTGATTATTACCTACTTTTGTAATTGTATAATTGTGTGATTTGTCTTGTCTGCACAGTTATTGTCAACAATCTGTAGCGATTATAAATGAAAAATTGACCTGTGAACAAACCGAGAAAAACCCTTATTTTATATTAGTTCAGATTAGATCAAATTTGATTAGGTGGCAAATTTGTGCTTTAAGGTGTTCTATGAATTCTTGGAATTTATAATTCCAATGCAATGTTTATTAATGTGACTAAGATGACAGACCACTCATTTCTGCACAAACACTTACTTTTTAGGTTGTGAGCAAAATAACACAAAAATGAGCTACGTAACAGCATAAAAAGAAATGTTTAAAAAGCAACATAACCTAACATCCCTATGTGTACATAAAATCCCCAAATTAAATTAGCACAATTACAAGCAATTTATTTTCTGACAATTTTCAGAATAAAAAAACAGCCCAGCCTAACCTAGCCTAGCAGAAGCTGCTTTTCAAGAAAAAAAAATTCCCCCCTTCCCCCAAAAACAAAATTGGTTTTATACATTTTCCAACTTAAAAACCTAACCTAATCCATTTGTTTGCTTCATGGGGGAAAATATGTGTAAAAACTTCTTACCACCTTAAAGCACAATAATAGCAATTATGTTAGGTTAGGTTCTCCTATTTAATTATTTCTCTTGTATTTTTCAAAATAATTGAGCAGAACAAAGTAATCTTAATGGTATAATAATTAAGTAGGCAAACCTAAACTAATTTGCTTCTCACACAATCTGGAGAAGTCCAAATTCAGAACTATGACACCATTTTCATCTAGTTTTTACAAAGTATGGAAAAAGATTCCTTGTCTGGCCTAGATTCTACATGTCACAAAGATTCCATGTCATCTGGGTTGCTGCAAACACCAAATCACACAGAATAGTTTGGGTATGGCATCATCTGTGACATACACAGCATAGAATGTCATTTGGGTTGCTTGGAAAACACCCTAGGTTAGGCTTTTGTTGTAGGTCAGAAAAATGTCCATTTCATGGAAATTCCTTTTTCTTTGAAAACAGCTCATGCTAGGTTTGGTTTTGTAAATTATACTTTTAAGATAAAAAAAAATATTTGGAAATTTTATATTTTTAAAAGGAATTTATTTTCTTGCATGTGAGGATAGGCTATGTCGTGAATTTGCAGTTTGAGGTAATTTGATTTCTTGTAATTTCTATTTGTAATGCAATGTTTATGAATATCCTGAACATGTCGCCACTCATTTCCACTGCAAATGCTTCATTTGGGAGGAAAAATAACACCTAAAAAGTGGCAGAGTTTGGTAGGTAATATAGCATGAAAGTAATGTTCAAAATATAGAAAAACAGATGCAACATAACCTAACCTAAACTAACTTAGTCTTCCACGTCAGAAAACAACTTATGTTTCTTTAATGGAAAATGTCCAAACAATTTTCCTTCTGAAACCTGAACCCACCATGCAGGGTCCATTTTTCATTTTGACAAGGACGCAGAACCAAACGCAGTGAAACCTGCCTCCGGTGATCCCAAAATAAACAAAATGTGAAGGAAAGTTCTTAGATGAGCTTAAACTAACATAAATATACCCACAAACTTGGAAGCTACCTGGCGCCTCCGCCAAAGAAACTAACGAAACCGAGACCCTGCGCCTAGGTACCTACGTCACGAAATTTCGATTGGTACGAGGTTAGTTAGGTAGTTAGTTATTTGGGCTTTAGGGCGCTTCGAGATTGGTACGAGGCATGTCTGGAGATAGTAATACTATTACGCATACTAAAACATATCCATTGTTGACCTGCAGATTGTTACCTTCCTTTCTATGCCTTCGTAGGCAACCACCTCACCAGCTCCCAAACCAACAACTCACCGGCGGCTCGAAATCCAGCACTGCGCCGGGAAGACGTGAAGCGAGCGAAAGAAGTGTGGGCGGAAAAGGCGAGGACCAACTACGTCAAGAACTATGCGAAGAACTTGGCTTAGCATTAGCATCGAAGCACGATATTTTTGTGATCTATTGCGTGTTATCATGAAGTTATTCCCCGCTTCATTTCGTTCCAAACTCGAATTTGACGGGCGCTACTCATCATTTACAAGATGATTATGAATGAGAAAGCGTGGTTTATTTATTTGCAGATGTATTTTTGTAAGGTCTTAACATAAGGTACAACCGTCCGGCAATTCCAACTTTCCGTGACGTCACCTGTTTTCAACGGCCTAAGTCCTCATTGCCCGCAATGCTTTTCAGGGGTGACTTATGTTGTCGTTTTGGGATGAAGAGAGATAGAATGATCAAAGCAAGACTATGTGATAGAACGCATCCTTCTCTATGAGAAACGTTTTTTCCGTTGTTAGCTGAAACTTACTGTTCACCTACTATACGAGCCGAATCAGGCAGGCTATCATGTCACGCAGGTTTGGAGTCTAGCCAGCATTCATTGCATGGTTTCCTTCCATAGACAAACGTTAATGATGAATGAATGTGGGTTGAAGCTTTCTGTAAATTATGGGAATGATATTAAGACCGATAATTGTCTCGCCATGTGCCTAATGCTAAATTCTACCGAAAGGTGAGGGGCAACTTCCCCGGAAAACATGCGAAGCTCCAACACGGCAATTAATCATGTTTCTGAAGGGATAGTAGGGCGACAACACAAGCCGAACGTGTTGGATGCAAGGGCGTCGCCACCGGGGGGGCAGGGGGGGCAGTCGCCCCCCCCTGCCGTGAGACTGGGGGGGCGCCGCCCCCCCTGAAATTTCAGGAGGCCCCTATCCGGGAATGCACAGCAAAAAAGTGAGCAAGGAGGCCGACGAGACGTGAGAGGAGGCCTCCAAGACGTGAGAGGAGGCCCCTAATTTGAAGAAGTAGTCACCTAGGAGAGGATAGGAGGCCCCCAGGATTACAAAGGAGGCCGCCAGGATTACAAAGGAGGCCCCCAGGATTACAAAGGAGACCCCAGTATTGAAAAGGATGCCCCCAGGATTGCAAAAGAGGCCTCCAGGATCGCAAAGGAGGACTCCAGGATTGCAAAGGAGGCCGCCAGGAATGCAAAGGAGGCCCCCAGGATTGCAAAGGAGGCCTCCAGGATTACAAAGGAGGCCCCCAGGAATGCAAAGGAGGCCCCCAGGAATGCAAAGGAGGCCCCAGGATTGCAAAAAAGGCCTCCAGGATTACAAAGAAGGCCCCAGGATTGCAAAAGAGGCCCACAGGATTGCAAATGAGGACTCCAGTATTACAAAGGAGGCCCCAGGAATACAAAGGAGGTCCCCAAGATAGCAAAGGAGGCCTCCAGAAATGCAAAGGAGGCCCCCAGGAATGCAAAGGACGCCCCCAGGATCGCAAAGGAGGACTTCAGGATTGCAAAGGAAACCCTCAGGAATGCAAAGGAGGCCCCAAGGATTGCAAAGGAGGCCCCCAGGAATGCAAAGGATGACTCCAGGATTGCAAAGGAGGCCCCCAGGAATGCAAAGGAGGCCCCAAGGATTGTAAAGAAGACCCCAGGATTGCAAAGGAGGCCCCCAGGAATGCAAAGGAGGCCTCCAGGAATGCAAAGGAGGCCCCAGGAATGCAAAGGAGGCCTCCAGGATTACAAAGGAGGCCCCAGGATTGCAAAGGAGGCCCCCAGGAATGCAAAGGAGGAATCCAGGATTGCAAAGGAGGCCCCCAGGAATGCAAAGGAGGCCCCAAGGATTGCAAAGAAGACCCCCAGGATTGCAAAGGAGGCCCCCAGGAATGCAAAGGAGGCCTCCAGGATTACAAAGGAGGCCCCAGGATTGCATAGGAGGCCCCCAGGAACGCAAAGGAGGCCTCCAGTATTACAAAGGAGGCCCCCCAGGATTGCAAAGGAGGCCCCCAAGGTTGGAAAGGAGGCCTCCAGGATTACAAAGGAGGCACTCAGGATTGAAAAGGAGGTCCCCAATATTGCAAAGGAGGCCCCCAGGATTGCAAAGGAGGCCCCCAGGATTGCAAAGGAGGACTTCAGGATTGCACAGGAGGCCCCCAGGAATGAACAGGAAGTCCCCAGGATTGCAAAGGAGGCCTCCAGGATTGCAAAGAAGGCCCCAGGATTACAAAGGAGGCCCCAGGATTGCAAAGGTGGCCCAATACGGGAAGGGAGACCTCAGAAAATGAGAGGAGGCCCAAAGACGGAATATAAAGCCAGTGGATATGAGATGAGGTTTCGGAGACGCAAAAGCAGTCCCTAAAACGGGTAAGGTTCCACCAAGATAGAAAAGGATGATCTTGAAAAGTGGCAGGAAGCACCTAATTCGGAAGAGGGCGATATAAGATTGGAAATGAGACCCTATGATAAACGAGGAAGCCCCTAAAATATGAGAGAAAGGCAATTAGAAAAGAGGGATGGCTCCCAGGCGAGAAAGAAGGCTTCAAGACCGGTAAGAGGGTCCCCAGGAAATGACAAGGTAACTGAGATAGGAAAGGTTGCTTATAATTTGGGGGAGGAGGTACCTGAGAGAGAACAGGAATCCACCAGGAGATAAGAGGCCACCCTTAAAATGGGCAAAGATATAATCAAAACGCAGAACAGGAGGCTCCGAAGACGTGAGAGGAGGCCCCTAATTTGAAAAAGAAAGCCTCTAGAAGAGAAAAGGAGGTCCCTGCTGGACTCGAGAGGAGTCCCTCGAGATCGAGTAGGAGGTTTCCAGGGCCGAATGAAGCCCCGACGACCGGAAGGAATTCCCAGGAAATGAGAGAAGGCACTTAAGATGGGAGTGGCAGGTAGCAGGTATGGAAGGAGGCGAGGTTTCCAAATTGAAGATCCCTCAAGACGGGTAAGCTTTGCGAGGACAAAGGAGGCCCACGAGGCGTGGCAGGAGGCCCCTAATTTGGCAGAGGATGCCCCTGGAACATGAGAGGAAGCCCCATGCCACGTTAAAGAGGCCTTAGGATGCGGGAGGAGGCCCTCCAAAACGGGAGAGGAGGACCATTGAATATGGAGGAGGGTAGGATGCACGAGAAGACGTCCAAAAGCCGGTAAAAAGGCTCCAGGAAATGAGGCGAGACCCCTAAGACGCGAGAGGAGGTCTATAATTTGCAAGAAGCCCCTGAAATGCCAGGAATCGTGCCGAGGTACTTGAAAATCACGATATGGGCCAGAAAAGATCCGGCCGGGGCCCCTGAATATCACGCTGAGCCTAGGGGTACCAAAAATTCACGCTCGGACCATGAAAATCACGCTAGGGGCACGATAGGTAGTACCGCTCCCCAACAGTAGCATTGGGACACAAATGAAGCCGGGGCAACGAAAAACAATCCGGACATGGATAATCACTCTGGGGCCCCAACAACGACACCAAAAGCATCAAAAACGTATTGGACACCCACAAAGTGTCTAGGTCGCTAAAACTCGAGCTAGGGATCCAAGCAAATGACGTCGGGACATAAAAGATTACATTGGACTAGAAAAAAGTCGCGTCGCAGCCCTTGAAAATCTCACTGGACACCAAAAGGTCGCGCCTGGACCCAAAAGGTTACAGCTGCCCCAAAACATCAATTATCAACCGGAATGTCACTCTGCTCCACAAAAAAAAAATCGGGTCAAAGTCCCCCTCACAACCCGTTGGGCACTGGAAAAAAACGTGTCAGGGCACCGAAAAAAATCGCACCTGGAAACCGAAGAATCGTACCAGGACCGAAAAATATCGCATAAGGACCTTTAAGAAAATAGAACTCGATGTCCAAAAGTTCACGCCGAGTCTCGATAGAATCGACCCCAGCACCGGAAAATTAAGAACAGGCTCGGAAAAAATTGCCCGGAGGGCATTTATACTCCGAAAGGTGCCATCGGCTGAAAAAAGTCCTTTGGTGGCCGCAGTGACATATCAAAAGGGCAAAGGCCCCCTCCCTCCTAAGAGGGATATGCTCCCAAGAATCGAGCTGAGGCCCCCAAAAGTCGCGCTGGGGCCACACAAATTCGCGTCGGTCAACCAGAATTCGCATAGAGACTCCTAATAAATACGCCGGGCCCCAGAAAACTCGCTCCGAGGCACAAAAATCTGCAACAGGAACCGCCGAGATCGCGTTGGGGTCACAGCTAGGTACAAGGCGCCCCGCAAACTCGAACCGGTCCCACCAAATTTCGCGCTCGGACCCACAATTCCCATCGGTAGTAAAAAAATTTGGCCTGGGCATGAAAAATTAACGTCGGGGATGCCAACAATTGGCGTCTAGGGCCCCACATAGGCACCGTGTGACCCCCAAAGTCGCATCGGTATCCGAAAAATAAAGCCGGAGCCCTCCAAAATAATGAGGGATTCCAAAAAAGCCCAGGTCAGGACAATGGTTCTGGAGCACCGAACATGTCATCAGATGCCTTGACAAATCGCGTACGGCATCGAAAAACATACCGGAGCTCGAAGAAAATCGAGGTGAGATACAAAAACATGTCGCCAGGGACTCAAAAAGATGAGGGCGGGATTCGGAATTTAAAGAAAATTCAGAAGAGATCCACAAAATCGCGTTGAGCCCAGATAACTGGCGGTGGGTCCCGGAACCACGCGCCTGGACGCGATAAGTCGCAATAGGACCCAGAAAAAGCCCCGAAATCGTACCGGGACACCACAAATGTGCGTCAGAAGCCCCAAATGAACACAGCGGGACCCTAAGAGCACGAGGACCGAGAATGCGACTGGCCCTCCAAAGCGCAGTCTCGCAAAAAGCGACAGGACCCGAAAACATGTGTTGTAGCCATAACTATATATACAGGGAACTCCAGAAAACATCATTTAAAAAAACACCGGAAGCTCTCAAGGCACACAGGGACCATATGACTGCACAAGGGCCTGAAAAGAGGCTGCGGGCCGCAAAAAGCAACATGGTCCGAAACGAACAAAAATGCCGGGCACTAAGTAAACACATCGAGATCTTTGAAAGCGTCCCGACAACTAAAAAAAAGTATTTGGTGCACACAAAAAGCAACAAACCCTAATACGAGCAGTAGTTTCGAAAATGCGTTGGATCTCTAACAAAAATGGAGTGGAGCCCTAAGACACATCCGTAGACGAAGAAATACGAAACAGGTTCAAAGAAGTACACTCAGGCTGGGCCTCGGTTCGGTAGCCAACCTGGAAGCATGTTTAATCAAAGATATGAGGTGAATCAAAGCTCAGCGGGTATCCGCATTTCTTTACCATAAAATATGGGAAGGAGGGAACTAAGGATCGAATTTAATTCATCGAATTTTCGCAGCGAACGACCATACGAAGCATTTTATCACGTCAGATATGGCACAAGTCTATCATGTGGCAATAATTAGCAAAGCGTAGGAGGCCCAGCAGAATCCGTAGCATCGCACGAAGTGTGGTGGATGCGCCGAATGCGCAAGATGGGTGTGCACGTGCAATAACGTTGGAGTCGTGGTGACCGGGCACTATGAACCGGAATGTCTGAAGTTGGGAAATTTTATATTTTAAAGTGATTTGCGTAGGTGTAATTTCAGCAGTGCGAGGTGACTTGTCAAGGGATACCAAAATAATACATTCGAACAGAGTGGGGGAGCTAGGGTTGAAATCAGACGAATCAGAAACGATAGTGATAGATTAGGTCCCTCCACAGGATAATCCAGTCGATCACTAATTATTGTATTTAAAATGGTCCCCTTTGACAAAATAGTGGTCTAAATCGGAAAACTTACGCCCATGGAGCAAGGTCAACATTTCGGGGGAAAATTCCCCCTCACAAACATACAAAACAACACCGATGCCCCATATTAAATGGGAGGAACGATGTTTTAAAACGTATTTTCTTCCTACAAAGTTGTCTTCTGTGATTGCAGCCTGCATGATTAGAGCTTCCCAGCTTCAGTACCTTCTCAACGACACAATTTACAAAACGGTACAGCACAGCGATAACCATGGGCGTGAAGGCGTGGAATTCGAAGGTTTTGCATTATTTATCCATTATCATTGTTACATTCTTGCATTGCCATTGATGCATTGTTGTTCAATGCTTGTTCTTGCCGTTAATTTATTCGCGGAGGATTTATTATCTTAGCTTCTGTGCCAAGTGCCTTGCAGCCAGCACCAAATGTTATAAAAAAAAGAAGAAATAAATCCCTAAGATGACGATCAGAAAACCAATTCAATTCACTTCTCGTTGTCGCATTCGCGAAATTGTCGTCCGAGGACTGAGAAATGATCGTTTAAGCTTGTTTATGAGATCAAGCTGGTGGGAATTACTAACAGTAGTGATGAACCTAGCTATATTCAGTTAAACTTGGTGGACATAGAAGTGGGTTGATCAATGGGAGATATCTTTCAGATATGCTCAGCACGAGCCCCACCAGCTCGCTACAATCTAGAGACCAGTGGGAAGATTCTTCTCGTCGATAAAGCATAAAGATATTGGTTTGTTTTGGCACTGACGTATTTATCCACATTTGCTTATTTATACCCTGGTATGGCTTAGTTCTCAGCGAAAAAAAAAATCCTTCTTGCTATGGCGTCTTGCGTAAATTATGCACCATGCCAAGAACAAACAAGACATCAATATGAAATCATGTTCCCATTCGGGAACCATGCTAAGAGATTAAAAAGCAATAGGAGGCCCTAACACAGGACCTCCTGGAACAGTGTAATTTGCCAAATATTTCCCAGAATAGAACAGGTGCCAAGGAAAAAAGCAGTGCTAAAGAAATGTCTTGGACGTTACTTTATGGAATTATAAAAATCAAACGAAAACTGAAGACAGAATCTAGTTCATATAATTCATAAAGATAACTTTTAAAAAAGTCTACCTTGCCATAGAGGATGTCATTGTTGATTATATATGGCAACACAGAAAGGTATGATGTGCCTGAATGAAAGTGTTTTTTTTTCTTCTTTTTTTTGTGATTGATTATTTTGTTAGGTTCGTATTCACCCATGCATATTCTGTTTAATAATATTTATTAAAAAAAACAGTGGAGGCCCCCTTTTGGGGAACAGGAGGCCCCCTATGAACATTGCCCCCCCTGGAAGAATTTCGTGGCGACGCCACTGGTTAGATGGCCCGTTTTCCATAGATGACCCACAATGGCATGATGTGATGATATTTATTGGAAGAATTGCATTATTGGCATGAATTAAGTTATGCAAGAAAACAATGGTTTGATTTATATCTTGGAATCATGGAATTGTGAAGAATATGTTTAGATAATGGGACATAAACTTGGATAGATGATAATTTAATTGAATAATAATGGTGGATATATAATACAAGATAATTATTTACTTCGTATTTGTAATATTCGAGACTGCATTTGGAATATCTCAGCCGGTTTTTACATTTTTTGACATAGCAATAAGCTTGAACTCTGCCAAACAACACATGCATGGCTGAACTATCGCCCGAAAGGGAGGTTATGGTTTTCATGACAAGATGATGTCCGGGATGTTGGAAATCCTCGACCAAGCTGTTTTCGTAACCATGACCAGGACTCCAATGAACCTTAAAGTCCCTTGCTACTCACAATTAGGTACATGACGTATAATTAAAGATGAACGCACGCTTTCAATCGCTATTTCTTCATCCCATCCGTTGGCAGCTGACAAGGAGAAATTCACGAATGGTGCAGCCGCTTCGTATCTGTATTGGCGCCTAATTATTTATAAATGTGTTGAATAATTTTATTTTGAGAAAGCAGTGAACCAAGTTATTTCTGTTTGTTTTTTATTTATACCTCATACCACTGAAGCATCTTTACGTTTGCATATTTAGGTCAGAATTCCTCGTTTCACATGGAACATGAATTTATAAAGTTCCGTACACCATTTTACCACCTTTGATATGCTTTCGATCAGTATCAATGCTTTTAGGTGATAGTGCGGAAATGAGGTCATGTGCATAGTCATAAGAAACACAATTAATACAAATGTAGCGAAATTTCGCACACAGCTGGAAAATAAAAACCCAAGATTACTTTTACAAAAGCATCTTGAACAAAATGTTTGTACATGTTTTATCGCTGGATACCTGGTATATCTGGTATTGGGCCAAACGACTCGAGAGGTTGAACGGACCATCACTTTCTTGAATGGGGTATCCTATCTGAACCATCGCACCAACCAGCTTACGTTTCCCTGGTATCTGACCAATCAGATTTTAGAATGACATACGGTAAAAATAACATACGATAACGTCTGTCAAGACAGCTTCATATTCGGATTCACATTCGGATTTAAGTTCGAACCCGGACCCCTACGATTTCCCTAAAACTTTCCACACATGCAGTACTAATAGTGCTTACTACAGCGGTAGCAGTTACTTCTCATCACATTAAAAACTTTGTCCTCCAGAGGTAATCGAATTTCAAGGTCGTTAGCTCGGACCCCTACGATTTCCATGAAAAATTGCACACGGATAGCGCCAATGGTGCGTATCACAGTGGTAGCATTTATATTCTATCACATTGAGAAGTTTGACCTCCAGAGGCCAACGAATTCCAAGGTCATTCACCCGGACCCCTACGATTTCGGCGAAAACTTGTACATAGATAGTACAAATAGTGCTCATCACAGTGCTACCATTCATTTTCCATCACATTGAAAAGTTCGACCTCCAGAGGTCATCGAAGTTCGAAATCGTCGACCCGGACCCCTACGATTCCCCTAAAAACTTGCACACAGATAGCACTCAGCATGCTGAACACAGTGGTGGCAGTTATTTTCCATCACATTGGAAACTTTGACCTCCAGAGGTCAAGGACGATGCTCTTTCAGCAAGGACGTTGACCCCGGACCCCTACGATTTGGACTAAGTTGGGGTATGTTATGCTCTTCCACGCGCTGATTACAATGGCGCAAACCGTTTTGCGTCACATTGACAAATAAGCCCTGCAGAGCCAAATGTATCTCCACCATATTTACATTCGACCGCTCAGATTCAGATTCGCTAAACGCCCGGACCCCTGCGATTCTCCTGAAACCTTGCATACATATAGTACTCGGCTCGGTGAGCACAGTAGTGGCAGTTATTTCCCATCACATTGGAAGCATTGACCTACAGAGGTCAAGGACGATGGTCTTTCAGCAAGGACGTGGACCCCGGACCCCTACAATTTGGACTAAGTTGGGGTATGTTATGCTCTTCTACGCGCTGATTACAATGGCGAAAACCGTCTTGCGTCACATTGAAAAATAAGCCCTACAGAGTCAAATGTATCTCCACCATATTTACATTCGACCGCTCAGATTCAGATTCGCTAACATCCGGACCCCTGCGATTCTCCTGAAACTTTGCATACATATAGTACTCGGCTCGCTTATCACACTAGTGGCAGTTATTTCCCATCACATTGGAAACTTTGACCTACAGAGGTCAAGGACGATGGTCTTTCAGCAAGGACGTTGACCCCGGACCCCTACAATTTGGACTAAGTTGGGGTATGTTATGCTCTTCTACGCGATGATTACAATGGCGAAAACAGTTTTGCGTCACATTGAAATATAAGCACTACAAAGCCAAATGTATCTCCACCATATTTACATTCGACCACTCAGATTCAGATTCGCTAAACCTTCGCTAAACGGACGATGGTCTTTCAGTAAGGACGTTGACCCCGGACCCCTACAATTTGGACTAAGTTGGGATATGTTATGCTATTCTACGCGCTGATTACAATGGCGAAAACCGCTTTGCGTCACATTGAAAAATATGCCCTACAGAGCCAAATGTATCTCCACCATTTTTACATTCGACCACTCAGATTCAGATTCGCTGAACACCCGGACCCCTGCGATTCTCCTGAAACCTTGCATACCACGCGCGGATGCTCACTAGTGTGTGCGCGAAGAATATAGTTACAATTTATGAGACTGTTTCCATAAAATATTGTTTAATACAACGAAGATTGGCTCTTAGATGCTCCTGAGTTTTAGACATTGCGCGTAAAGAAAATATACGACCTTCAATTTACCAAAGTAACGGTACGCGAACCTTAACCTGGACCTGGAGTCGCGAACGATATGCGATGTGTATGGCATGAGTTCCGCCACCTTTAGAGTTGAGGGCGACAGATTTTAACAGAAAAATCTGTCAAAAAAAAGTCAACGAAAAATAAGCCCTACAGAGCCAAATGGATCTCCACTATATTTGCATTCGACAACTGAGATTCAGATTCGCTAAACATCCGGACCCCTGCGATTATCCTGGAACCTTGCATACATATAGTACTCGACTCGCTGATCACAGTAGTGGCAGTTATTTCCCATCACATTGGAAACTTTGACCTCCTGAGGTCAACGGACGATGCTCTTTTAGCAAGGACGTTGACCACGGACCCCTACGATTTGAACTAAGATGTGCTATTTCATGCTCTTCTATGCGCCGATTACAGTGGCGAAAGCCGTTTTGCGTCACATGAAAAACTTCGTGATGTAGAACCAAATATATGTCGGCTGTATTTGCATTCGACCAGTGAGAATCGGATTCGCACCGGGGACCCTACGCAATTTCAAGAGTTTATGGCAGAATTCATATAGTCCTCCAGTATCTCTTGCCAGTTGCGAGACCGCAAAGGACCGTGGAATTGCCCAATATAGGCAATGAAAACCTGGAACTTGTGGAAGGCATCTGAAAGATGCGATAATTCCTCCGAATGCTGGCACTGTTCTAGGGGCCTCTTTGTCCATCATGGGATCTCATTTCCAATCCTGGGTCGTCCTCTTCCGAATTAGGTGGCTCCTGCCACGTTTCGGATCATCCTTTTCTATCTTGGTGGAACCTTATCCATTTTTGGGGCCTGCTTTTGCGTCTCCGAAACCCCATGTCGTATCCACTGGCTTTCTTTTCCGTCTTAGGACCTTCTCTCATTTTCTGGGGCCTCCCTTCCCGTATTGGTACCTCCTTTGCAATCCTGGGGGCCTCCTTTGCACTTTTGGGGCCTCCTTTGCAATCCTGGGGCCTCCTTTGCCATCCTGGGGGCCTCTTTTGCATCCTGGGGGACTCCTTTGCAATCCTGGGGCCTCTGTGCCAATTGTTGACACTCTCTTGATTTCTGGGGCCTCCTAGCCTCTCATAGGTGACTTCTTTGTCAAATTAGGGGCCTCCTAGCCTCTCATAGGTGACTTCTTTTTCAAATTTGGGGACTCCTCTCAAGTCTTGGAGGCCTCATCGCCTGTGTTTGGAGCCTCATTATCCTTTTAGCAAGGCGCTTTTGCGTCATAGTCCCAAATCTTCTCTCCTAGGGTCCTCCTCTTCCAAAATATTGGCCTCATCTGGCTGGTCTCAGTGGACTTCCCTCATTCCTGCGGAGACCTTCTTCCCATCTGTGGGCTCCCTCTTGCGTCCGGAGAAATATCTTCTATCATTAATTATTTTCTATTGTAGGTGCCTCCTCTTCCATCTTGGGGCCTCGCTTTCCAAATTAAGAATATCCTGCCACCCATCGGAAGCCTCCTTGTGCAACCTGGGTGGCTTCTTGCTCGTCTCGGTGGCATCCTTTTCGTCCTTGGGGCCTCCTCCCAATCTCCAGGTCCTACGTATCTTATAGGGACCTGATTAGATTTCCCGGGGGCCTAGTTGCCAGTCTTGGGGCCTCCTTGACAGCATGATCTTCTGTCTCGTCGGCCTCCTTGCTCACCTTTTTCCTGTGCATTTCCGGATAGGGGTCTCCCCAAATTTCAAGGGGGCCGCCACCCAATCTTACGGCAGCGGGTGGGGGCGACTGCCCCCTTTGCCACCCCTCCCCCAGTGGCGACGCCCCTGGGTTGTGATGTCACTATAGCATGACCTGGTATTGTACCTGAAAACATAAGTATGCCTGCTTGACTGATGACGATCTCACCGATAAAGATACTTCTGATAACCGATGTATCGATGTAACAATGATTTAAATATGTTTTAAGGTCAAAATATGTCAACAAATTTTAATTAATTGAATAATATCAAAATGACCCAGAATGACCTAGTTGAGGTCATGCGGTGGCAAAACCATATCTGGTACACCACCTGCACTTGTATTCATCTGGCAGTGTACATTGGTCCAATTATATCTCATAACAAGAAGCAACCGTTTGAAATGCCAAAATCGACGCCTACGAACTACTTTATGACGTCATTAGGACATGTTCTAAGATGACCTTGAGGTCTTATTTACACATCATAGCCCAGGTGTTAATTTGAAGGTACTGAAAGTCTGAAGCTGCTGCCTCAATTCGTTTGGCTTTTATGGTACAAAAACGATGGGGATGAAATGCCCCCCCCTAGGGATTGGCGGGTTGAGCTGCATTTGGTATTTCGCATGAGCATATGCATGCTGGTAGCAGTGCTTCTTAATTGTAACTGCCTCATATAAGTATTAAGCAGCGAATTTAGACATCTGAATAACATACGAAATATACCTTTATGTATGGAGTATTTTCTAAGTTAATCCTACCTCAACAATATTAGTTCATTCCTGATAATTACCCTTCCCCTGCTTCGTGAGTGCCAATTCCAGAATATTCCACTTGGCGGCACTATGTGTCCTCTCGGCAGCAGATGTCCGTGTTTCACGCGCACCCGGCCCAGCACATCTACTGCTGCCCGGAACATGGACCTGCAAAGATCGAGTGCGCCAGACGTCTTTGCTGGGGTGAGGTGCACGCGCGACTCCAGGGCGAGGTGAGTGTGCTATGATATTGGTAAGGACCATGCCGTTGATGTTCAAGGTAATTGCCTTATATTGGTATACTTATGTATGCCGCCAGGTGTGTGAAGGGTTCCGCTGTGTAGGTGGGTTTGGTCACCAAATCAATCTTGCATGTATTCCACACTGCATTGATTTAAGTATGCATTATATGCTAATATTAACACCAGTAATACCAGTGCTAATATGCTAACCATAACACCACTAACATCTGTGTTAATAAGGTAATATTAACACAAGATTATTGTACCATAGAATATTAGCGCAACATAGCCGTCTGTGCTGTACATCCTAGCAACATTTGTAATAGCGCATCATTAACTTTTTGATGTTGTGTAGTTCCGCAGCCAGGGTTTCCCGAAGGGACCGGATGATAACACAAATTATCGTGAACGCTTTCAGTGCGCTTCGCGCGTCACAAATTTGCTCGTTTCTCCTGGTGAAAATCCCAAAATCTCTTGCTAATTTGGTGTACTTTTTTGGTAACGTGCTCACGTCCCCTGGCTGCGACTCTGGTGCGATGACGTATTTCCGCACACGGGAATTTGCGCACACGGGAATTTGCGCACACAGGAATTTGCGCACACGGGAATTTGCGCAAGCAATTATTTATTTTCTTCTTTTGGTACCCGACATAAATACGTGCTAGCCATATTTGTTAGCGTTTTATTGCTTCACAATTTTCACTCGCTAATATGCACATTCTAAAAGCATCGTAAGTGCATTGCGAAGTGTTTATTCACATCACACTCACTCGCATGAGTGAAACATTGCCCTCCAATTATTTGCATGCAAGTTGCAACGCATAGTTATTCATTTTGTGTTGCGTTAGGGATGCTGTAGCAATGTTGGATCAAGTTAGGTTCCCGTCGGCTGGGTTCAGCTTGGTTAGACTGGTTACTCTTAGGAGTGTTGGGGTGTTGTAGGTTGCAGCAGGTTATGACGCGCTACCTTGAGTTTGATTTAGTTAGGATGGGTTCAATAAAGCTAGTTTGCATGAGGCTGGGTTGAACTTGGTTGAGTCGGGTCGGGTACCATTGGTTTGATGATGTTTCTTGAAGCTCTAAGGAGCACCGAACACACGGTTACGTTGTGTGGTTCGGTTTGGTTGTTTTTGTTTATTTTTCTGTTCAGGCATTATAAGATCCGTATCTAATTTTTGTCGTATGACAAACACGCTCCAGAGGATATATAACATCAGCCTTGATTTAGCGTGCTGATATAAAAGTGCCGTTTGACCACTTATTGGTGTTATTTCTGTTATTTTGTATCTTCAATTGTAGTCGAACGCTTATGATTTGTGTTTAGATCACATGTTGTTTCAGAATTCTTCTTCAGTTGGCATTAATTTAATTTGCAAGCAATTTTTAAGGAAAGTATGTGAATCATACTCATTTAATGTCATAAGCCGTGGCAGATTGGTCTGGAAAACTGGGTGAATTACCCCTGCAAAATGTGATCCAACGAGGACGTATCGGGAAACATGATTTGTGTAGTTGTATTCACATTGGTCTTCTTTTCAATCGTGCATGTGCATTTAAAATTTGAGATTTGACCACGTTTAGTCCCTTCAAGGCACACCGAAAATGCCGTCACGTTTCGAAAGTAATGGATCAGTGTTTTGCCGTAATATGTACGTTTCATAAACCACATGAAACGTAATATGTACGTTTCATAAACCACATTATTTTGCATTTTCGTGAACCTATGTCGGCTAATTTGATGTTGATATGTCACCACCAGGCTAATCATTTTTTCACATGTGAGATTGAGTATGCTGTCTTATTCCCAGAGAGTGGTCATCACCAAGCATAGCCACACGACCCCAAATATGAAGCGTGCGATTCTGCAGCGCTACGCGAACGATTCGGCGCCTGCTGAGGAGGTAATGCACTCTTTTAAAACATTTTGTTTGTTCCGACACTGTTGAGATAGTTGCATAGGATAGCAATATAACTATGCCCATCTCTCCTACAATCGCTGACGCTGAAACACGTGTTTTGAATAATTCATTGTCTCAGTCGTAGATACTAATGATGGGCGTATGATGTATAGCTATAACGCCAGTGACTGGTGGAGTAGTCAGCTGGAAGGGACCCTGGGCCGACGTGAAGGCCCCTGTGCCGACATGAAGGGCCCTGGACCGACGTGAAGGGCTCCTGTGCCGACGTGAAGGGCCCTGGGCCGACGTGAAGGGCCCCTAGGCCGACATCAAGGCCCCTGGAACAGTGACTTAGCCAATGTGGGGGGGGAGGTGGCAGCCCTCCTGAGTCAGATAGGACTGGCTTGGGATTCTTCTGAGATTGAGAGCGGCCCCTAATGGATAAACAAGGTCCCCTGTGAGGCTAAAAAAATGTTGGCTGGCGATTGAGGTGAGGAATACTGAGAGCCACCCACAGAGCTAGAATGTTCTTGAACCCACAAGAGCTGTCGATCACTAGGAAGGACCCTTGCAGCTTGAGAGGGCCCTAGAGGGCTAACAGAGTCCCCCTGAGATCTAAGAAGAGTCCCTAAGGCTAACGGTGGTTGTTAGGAATAGCGAGGGTCAAAGTTAGAGCTAGAAAACCCATGAAGCTAGAAAAACTGTCAAGGACTGGGAAGGGCCCCTAGCAACTGGAGAGAACCCTTGACGATTGAAAGTGATCACTGAGCGCTAGAGAGGACTGGTCTGGGATGCCTAAGAGGCTTGTTAGGGTCCCAATGAGAAGAACGGGTCCCCTGAGATCATTGCTAAGTTTCTCATTGTCTAGTTTCAAAAGCGCAAGTTTGTCAACACGGTTGGTCCCGTCTCCAGGGCTTTCCGTGAACATAACGTCAATATGTATTATATTATACATAATAGCCAAATATCGTTCCGAAGAGTCTGGTTCGAACAGTGGCTTTGGAATCCACCACACGGCTGTATCCTCTCTCTGGTGTGCTCGCCTCCTAGAGCATGCACATCAAAGTAACAGCTTCACACTGGAGTTTTTTAGAGCCAGCTAATCGAAATAGAAATCGTCGATGCATGGTATGCCTGCAACATGTGCATAGTCATGGTTATAGCCACGTCGCAGAGGCTCGAGGGGAGGGTGCGAATCAGAATTGGGAGACAAAATCAGCGTCTTTGGGAACGTCATTTGAAATGTCATTTCTGAACGGGAAAATGTGAAAAATGTCCATTCGCGTTCAATAATTCTGGAACAAAAGCCAATTTTTACCAACTCTAAGGCACATTTCCTCCCAGCCCCTCCCCAGTAGTTGCACCCATGTGCAAAGCTCAGAATCGGAACCGCTGCTAGCCGTCCCAGTTTCTGTGTTGGCTACAAAACAGTATATACGCTTAGCTCAAATAAACTGGTTCCCGGTCATGGTGAAGTACACAGGTCAAACATGTTCACTTCCGTGTATTGCCGTTCAGACTCGATCCAAGCAGCCCGTAGACATTTGTGTGATCTTTTGCAACACCGAACGCACACTCGATCTTCAATAGTTTTACTTATTCTCCTGTGCAGATTGAGAAAATGTCGTAAATAAAAGTTGTTTGTTGTGTGATGTTTGCTAATTGAGTCGTTCGTATGCTTTGTGAATGTTTATTGTAATAAATCTGATTTGCACTTATGCTTTAATTATAATTCGTCCGTTTTCACTTGACAGAACGAAGAAGTCTACGAGGATGGCCATTCCAAGCCGAGAGCCTATCCGAAGAAGTCAGTGGACTGGGCCAACGATAAGGTGCGAGCTCGACTCAGTGTGTATTCAAAGTATTCCGTGAATTCGTACGGCGCGGCATCTTATTGCATAAACCGCTAGCGGCGAGCCTACGCTAGGTGGCTGGTGGCAGACCACTGTGACAGACCACTGCCCTGTAACAGACCACGGAGCATCTCCCTCGCTAACAGCAGATGAAGTGAGCCCACATCATAACAGCACGCGGAGTACACCGGGTATATGGTTACAATGGTGCTAGGCATGCACAATAGCAGGAAGCAGAGCGTTAGTTACCCAACGAACAATGGCAGAGCCGGACGCCGGTGATCTATGCGTACTACAGAGGTTTGCTACGCCGGCTCGGCGAGCGGAGATGCTGACACTACACTAACGGCCATCAGTCATCAGACATCAGACACCAGACATCAGTCGGCAGGACCGCTGCGCGTGCGTTTGGGGCTGTCTGTCGGCCTATCGCGATGCCGTGCAGGCCGGCGGCGTGTCGGGTCGCCGGTGCAAACGCTAATCCAGGGGATCGTTGGCCGCGGCGGCTCGACTGACGGGCTGGAGTCGGATTGCTCTCGGCCGGCTGTGTCAGCGGGGGAACCAGGGAGGTGGTCCGACTGTGGCTGGCGGGCGCAGTAGAAGAGCGCCAACAGCAGGCGATGGCGATTTCGACGGGGAGCCAGCCGTGGTGGGGCACCAGATAATTGCGGTCGGACATGGAGCTTTGCACGGTACCTTTTGCTAGAAACCGGAGGGTTGGGCGGATTTCATACACCTATCCATTACGCGTGCGAACCAGTTAGACACTAACACTAATTAACACTACGCCTATGGGCGTTGTATGAAACGAAACGGCTTAATACATCAAGATCCCCGCTTAGGTATTCGTATTATCACACTTGATATCATCCATGTTTATCATCACCTCGCTCGTGGCACGCAAAACAAGGCATTTTGCTGGTGCTGCCAATGTTATTGGACAACGGATGTTGATGGAGAGTTATTTGATGGATCATTGGGTCACCATGACCGAACTATCCCTCCCACCACCCTGACAGCAGAAGGGTGTCGGCACGAACGTATGACGTACGTTCCCTGAGTAAACTGCACGTATATGCGTATCATGACAGTAACGAATCCACGACACGCACAATATATGCCACTGCTTTTTTTCCTCCAGATCAGCTCGCGGTTTTTTAATCACTGTTTTATACCCGTGTTGTTTTCTTTCCAAAACTATCTCTTATGGATGTTTTGTTCTTTTCTATTTAGGCGGTTTCTTTTTCTCTCCATATCTTAGAGCATATGCCAGTGGAGGAAATGATGTCGAACATGTGCTCTTGGAGTGATGGATGTTTGTCATTGAGGAGTGTTTTGATGCTGAAGTTGAGATGGTTTGTGTTGCGGTATGTGATAGGTGGTTGTCGTTGGATGTACTTATGACAGTAGATGCGGGTGTGGTGTACTGTGAGTGTTATGTTGCAAGTTGTGCAGTGGGGTCGTGGTTGCTTTGCCAGAAGGTAAAAGTGAGTTAATGTTGTGTGTCCTATGCGTAATCGTGTCAGAATTTATGGGTGGTGTCGTGTGCGTTAGTTGATCTCGTCACAGTGTTCGTAGTTTTGGTGGATGGTGTGAAATACTGTTTGTGTTTCATACCATGTTGGTTGTAGTTGTGAGTTGATTGTTTGTTGTATGGGAGGGAAGTAGTCCGATTGTGATGTGATGCAATGCGCTGTTTGTTAGTGTAGTTGCTTTGTTGGCTTGGGTGTCTGCGTGTTCATTGCAAGCGATGTTTGCATGACTTGGTACATACCCAGAGTAATAACGGCTATTGATGTGGCGGAGTGGTAGTAGATGTTGAAAATTTGTGAGATGGTTTCGCGTTTTTGTTGTGTGAATCGTATGGCAAACTATGTCCGTGATGTCACCAACGCATTCCTGTCCGCATTGAAATATGCATCCGTTTACCCTCCGAATTCGACCACACTTGGACGTCAGTATTCACGAGGAGGAAACACACAGAAATAATCGGTTGATCAACCCATTATTTCCGCACGTAACAATTTACTCTGTAAAGGGGAGGACGGAACAAAAAAATGGTCACTACGTACCCTATGCATTCACCAGACCAGCGTACACCTTGCCATTGTGTTTGTGGCGGCGGGACGAATGGTGCGCTGGAGCGCTGCGCCTCCCCCTTGCTCGAGCAAGTGGTGCGAGCAGGGGGGAGCTCATGCCTCGCGCACAAGAAAAAAAATCATATTCCACGATGCATTCGGCCACTAAGATTCAGATTCGTTAAACACCCGCACTCCTGCGATTCGCCTGAAACCTTGCACACAGATAGCATTCGGTTCGCTGATCACTGTGGTGGCAGTCACTTCCAATCAATTTTAAGGCTGAGCTCCAGAGGTCAACGAAGATGGTCTTGGAGCAAGGCCGTCGACTTCTCCCTACGATTTAGACTAAAACATGCTAATATATAGTCGTATGTCGCCAGGACATCTTCACGACGAATTGTCTCAGGTTAGTGATCTGAGACGTATCAGTGGCCTGATCTGACCTGACAACACACTTTACACCAATACTTCTGGAATGAATGCGCGCAGGTCTGTGCAGTTTCATTGCATTGCATTGGGCCATTTTTGTAATACGATGCAGAAAGAAACAGGATCTTGCCTACCTGCCTACGTGCGGGACGAAATGATTCGCATATGGTTACCTAGAAACTACTGTAATTGGAATACTGCATGATCTGAAAACAAAATTGTATCTAAGAAAATGCAATGAATGTCCCATATGATACCAACATCTTCAGCGCTTTCACGCCAGCCGTTTTTCATTTATACTCGAAACAACAATGGTGAAATGGTAACAACAGTCGTTTTCCCGTCCTGCGCGGACTAATACTCACAGTAAAACACTATGTGTTCCGTAACCAGCAAAGACAGTAATATTTTTTTGTATAATTATGGCAACCGCAGGGTAGTGGGATGCGTGGAAATTGCTCCCATAAGTTTGTTTTATTCCCATTTCTCCATTGTAAGATAGCAAACGTCGCCAGTATTTGATCCCTGCTCTAACGATAGATCGTATCGCTGAGACCGCCGTGGTGGCACTCTGCCATTTGTAGCAGGACAGCTCACATGAAGTGGTTTGCCTTCTTCCAGCCCTGCGCATTGATAATTGATATTGCATGAATGAGATGTTTGCCCAAGCCCCGAAGCCCCAAAAACATTGCCTACCTTCCGAAATTACAGCCCCCCCCCCCCCTGTCAAGGGACGTTCCGCAGCGCCTGCCTGTGTACCCTGCCGTTTCAAAAATATTCACCCGACAACCAAAGTTTTACACACACATCCATCCACTGTATATGGCTTGCACCGCCATTGACAATATTGTCGATATTAAGACATTACTAACTTCAAATAGCGACTCGGAACTCGGCATCCGAGAAAGGATGAGAAAACAGCCTAGCACACACCGCACCTATGTGTTCCCTGCCATTCCTGGAATATCCACCTGACGACAAAAATGTTTACACACACACCCACCCACTGCATTTGGCTTGCGCTACCTTTCATAACAGCATGGATATTAAGACGTTATTCATTTCCAATAGCGACTTGAATCACGTCATCGCCCCATAGACTAAGGGAACAGACCAATATGCACCGTACCATTTTGTAAACTACCGTTTCCTGAATTATCATATATTAGGAAAAGTTTTACACAGCCAGCCATCCATTGCATATGGATAGCAGCACCTTCGATAATATCACCAACGGCATTCCAGTTGCCAATTGAGGTTAATAACGTGTCAAAATCGGTGACATCGTCAAAGGTGGCGCAAGCCCCACACAGTAGGCAGCTGTCTGTTGAATAATGTGCGTTGCCAGGTGAAAAAATCCCGAAACGGCAAGGTAGGACAGGCTGGTCTGTCGAATGCATAGGGTACACAGTGGTTAGTTTTTTTCTGATCCGTCTTCGCCTCTGGCGAGCAAACGGATGCGTATTGGAAAACAATCGTTCAGCATATGTCCGATCCCTCGTCAGAAATGCTAATTGCTAACTATTCAAGTCTGGCTGAATTAGGAGGTACACGAATGTGTATCTGAATGCCGATACAAAAACGTTGGTGACATGACGGAGGTCTCTGCTTCGGCTGCGGAACGATAATTCAAGATATCACCAAACATTTTGCTCAAGAGGATTTCGTGACAGCATATATCATTCGAGATACTTTTCAGTACTCCGCACAAAAGCACCGCGCCCACCAATGGCGTACTCTTTTTCCGCAGCGAAGCAAGTGAGAGCCGTTTGTGCTTTCCATATTGGTATATTTGATAATTTTACTTTAGCTAAGCAATTCATTGTGTGCTCGAGCAATCATGTCGATTCAAGTCACTAACGTGGCTTTTCTGGGACATTTGCAGGCGATGTCATCGGCCATCGCATCCACCATGGTCCAACCTGATCTGGCCGGTATTCGTCAAACTCATGGCTGGACGTTCTGGAAGAGTGTGACAAGAAGACTAATAGGCTGCAAGAACCAGCGACGGAGGAAGTCAGCTCTTCGCCGAGCTAAATCACTGTGGTCGCTGTACCGAAGAAATTCAAAATTCCGAGCCTGGGTACTCAATCTCACTGGCAACATCACGACACCCAGGACGCCGACACCAGACATCATGCACACATCCAGAACACTGACACCGGAAAGCATACACGCACACAGGACACTAGGAAGCATCCAAGCACCAAAGACCCAAGAAAGTATCCACAAACCCATGGCAACAAAAAACATTCAAGCAGCTGGGGCACCAGAAGGCATGTACGCACCCAGGACACCAGAAACCATCCACACGCCCAGAACGCCAGAAACCATGCACCCGCCCAGGACATCAGAAACCATCTACCTGCCCAGGACACCAGAAACCATCCACCCGCCCAGAACACCAGACAGCATACACAAACCGAGGATGCCGACACCGGACAGCAACTGCTCACCCGGGACACCAATGCCCAGTCCACGTATGGATTTCGACTACCGTAAATCAAACCATTCACAGTCAATCAAAATGACTATTTCCAGACGCACCTGGAACGAAATGTACGACGGAGAAATGAGAGAGGGATGGACAAAAGTCATGAACACAAAACTTACGGAGGTACTTAATCCTGCATGCATCCTTGTTTTCAAAACTCGAAGGGTCAAACAACAAGAATCGCGCAAGCGCACTGGATCGTTCTTCACGGCCAGTGCGCGCTGTAAAATCCCTGGCTGCCACACATATCGACTGGCCATGGAACAACATCCCCAAATCACAGCGTCCAAACTGCTTGATATCACAGTCATAAAGTACGGATCACCACGGCACGGCGACTTCTTTTCTCACCGCCGACTGACCGGAAAAGACCGAAATTATGCTGCAGATATGGTAAGCGTGCATGGTGTATATCAAGCACGTGGCATGCTGCTGGACGAGGCCCCAGAAAATGAACTCAGGGCTGGCAACCAAACGAAGGCACCACCTGCTCAAGTGCTGCGCCAGGCGGCATACGAGCGGCGGCAAAGCGGCAGGTATTCCCTAGACTGGTGTGAAGATATTGCAACTACCATGAAGGTATCCCAAGACGAAGATATTGTCAGCAAAAAACTGCCAGGGGGAGTTCACTTGGTAGGGAAGAACCCCCTGTCGGTGCACATGTACAGGGAACACTTCTTCAAAAAAAATTGCAAAACAGCCATCTGTGATCCATGTAGACGCCACAGGTGCAGTAACAAGGCAGGTGGGGGATAAACGACCTCTTCTCTACGTCATCCTAGCTAAAGCGGACGAGAGCACCAGCTATCCTCTGGGGCAAATGCTGTCAGAGAGCCATAGTGCTCCCTCAATCGGCCACTTTTTTAGCCAGATGGCCCGAGACTACAAAGTGGTAACCGGGGCACAGTTCAAACCAAAGCGAATTGTTACCGATTATTCATGGGCGATCATACACGCAGCTGCCGAGGGAATAATGAAAACTAACCTCCTCGCGTACCTAGACGAGTGCTGGCAGAGTATCCATGGAGAATGTCAAACGCCTGAAACACTTCTCAGCTTGTGCTGTGCACATGTGAGTCAACAGCTGTCCAGAGAGCTGAAAAATATGAAACTCGCTAAAGAAGCAAGGCAAAGTTACATGTGGCTGTTCACAAAGGCCCAGCAGGCGACATCTCTTGAGGCCCTCGACCGACTGCTTCGGATAATCTGTAGACTTGCCTTGTCGACCAAGGAGATAACCAACCTCGATATGAGCTACCCAGCTAGCAATGAGGACTCGTCAGATGATAGTGCGCGAGGCGAGCCTCATCGTACACGCTTCAGGGTGAAGTCAACGTATCGCACGAAAACGAGGTTTGGAAGACACTTTGATCGCGTTCGGGCGGAAGTCGAATCCGAGTTGAACCAAGATGGTAAGCAGGGAGAGAAAATCACAAATCCATTTTATTGTCCGCGTATGTTGAGGTATATGCTAGGAACTATCATGCCTCTCGCCCCACTGTGGGCACAGCTTCTGACCAAGAAGACAACTTCTAATGCCTGTGTTGAGAGCTTCATGCGAGTTCTGAAAAAAAGAGATGCTGCGAGGTCGGCGTCGGATGCATCCGGGTGACTTTGTTCCAGTTGTTCTAAAAGATACCTCGCGTAGAATCAAACAAGACTCTATGCCGTGCCGTCCGATGGCCAGCAAAAGGCGGCGGAAAAGAAGAAGACCTTCCATATCATCAAATACAATACTGGATGAGGAAGGATGGACTAAAAGAGGCCAACCCGCGACCAAAAAACGAACCTACCTGAGCATGAAAACCCCACCAACCAGCATGCAAGATCTTCTATCGGTCAAGAGTCCGCAGCATGATTCCGATGCTGTACCTTCATCCGAGTTCACCATTCATACTACTTATTTTCCACACAAATCCCACCATGCTGAGGAACACGTCGAATGTGAAACAGAAGGAGCGTCAATGACGAATGAACAAGAACAGGAGGCAAGTATCCCAGAGACGCAACTTGATGAGCATGTAATAGATCTATCACAGGCAGAAAATATATCAGATGAGCGAACAACAGCTCCACCCAATACGCATCTGGGATTCGTGTCACATAGTGACATGGCATCTCTGTCCGGCACAAACTGGCTAAATGATAATATTTTGGCAGCTTTCATGGGAACAGAAGTTGAAAGAACGGGAGCATCAGTGGCGGTATTTGCTGCACAGTTCCTACAAGTGCTGAAGGCTTGCGACATCAGTACTGCCATGCGTGACGCTGCAGCGCGGCACACCGAGCTACAACGTCCAGTCTGGATCTTGCCCGTAAACTCTTTCGGGAATATGCACTGGTCCCTGGTGGTTGTGGACTTCACAGCACAGATCATCGGCTGCTTCGACTCCTTGGGATATTCCATCACCAAGGCTGAAATGACACTTCTGCAAAAATTCATCGTTCTGGCAAGGCCGAGAGCCTCCCTGCAGTGGCACCGATGGCGATACGCTTGCCCTGACGATGTGGACAGGCAGCAAGACGGGAGCAGCTGCGGAGTGCACTTCTGCCTGTATGTGCACATCATGCTCACGGGAATTCGACGAAGTATGAGCCTCGGTCGTCAAGAAGTAGCGGCAACACGCGCCTACATTAGGAACCAAATTCTAACGTCAAAGAAGTGTTCCAATGCGTTTGTAGGAACATTATCCAAGGGACAGGATATCAAAATGTTTGTTGTCGCTCCTGCAAAAATGGAGCACCACTTAGACTGGCAAGGGCTTCTCATAAAAATGGGATCAAGTGCTCTGAATGAATGACGAACCAAATATCATACGAAACCGACCGTTCGGAGGGCTGTTGCACATCAGCATGGTACTGCTGCACCTACCCGACTTCTGCAACTACTTGGCGTGGATTCCGCATGCCGCAGCTGGGCACCGTGCAGTGCAACACGAACTTTAGTCACCCGATGTCTTGCCAGAACTCATGACAGTTTCTTGCAGGCCGATAGGTGGCTCGGCGAAAGCCGGCGACGGGCAGGACTGGCGACTTAAGTGTGTTCTGTGTTTGTTGGATAACATCAGTATTTGTGTTTGGTTTGGCCGGAAGAATACGTTTTGGTTATATGGGCTCGCTACTGAACAGGGTCCATGCTGCACCTGCCTAGGCCCTCACTATGTTCATATGTTCCGCGTTCAGTAGTCTAATGGCTAGTTTGTTTATGTTTGACATAAATTGAAGTGATGTGACTGAACGTCTGTGCTTGTATTTAAGTTTATCGTGTTAGGGTTGTGTGAACATCACCTCGGAACTGTGTACTTGGCGCATTTCCTCGCGTTAAGGGTACTCTGGCCAATGGCCAGTGGCATCGTGTGCGCCCGATGACTCCCACCCACTGGGACACTCCCGGCCACGCCTCGTGAAAGTGGTCGTCCGCTGCCGAGCCAAGCAACGTATCCTGGCCAGCAGCGAGCAAAACTCGCACAAGATGTCCCGCTCTTGCGTCACCCCGCTATAAATCTCCACCTGCAGCAGCTGGACCAGCACGTGCTGCTACATGTAGCCTGGTACGGTGAATAGGATACCCTGAGGACTGAAAATGTCGCTCGAGTGAAGGTGAGAGTAGTACTTGTTTGAAAGGGATTCAGTGTCGACCAGTGAGCGTGTTTGCCGTCTTGATCACATGGATCATGTCTGACTTCGATATCAAACGGCTCATAACGCTTTTGATAGCAAATCATTTTCCAACGGTACGTCTTTAGCATAGCGTTCGTGCTGCGGTAGATTCTCATTGTCAGGATGGCAATTGCAATGGAAAGGGTTTTTAAGTGTGATACGAGCGGGGCCAGAGGCCGAGGAAATTGTCTTCAACCACTGGAACATTAGTTCGCGTTTCGAGCATCATACATTTTTACCGACAATACATAGATTCTGAAAAATCATAGCATGCGTCGTTGACCTCTAAAGGTCAAAGTTTAATGGGATGGAAAATGACGGCCGCCATTGTGATCAACGCGCCAAGTACTTTCTATGTGCGATGGTACACTCGAACTGCGGGAATCCAGGTGTTTGACGAATCTGAACCACAGTGGTCGAATGTAAATATGGTGATATACATTTGGCTCTGTAGGGCTCATTTTTTTAAATGTAACGCAAACCGGTTTTCGTCATCACAATAAGCGCTTAGACCAGCATAAAATACCACATCTTAGTCCAAATTGTAGGGGTCCGGGGTCAACGTCCTTGCTGAAAGACCATCATCCTTGACCTCTGTAGGTCAAAGTTTCCAATGTGATGGGAAATAACTGCCACTACTGTGACAAGCGAGCCGAGTACTATATGTATGCAAGGTTCCAGGAGAATCGCAGGGGTCCGGGTATTAGCGAATCTGAATCTGAGTGGTCGAATGTAAATATGGTGGAGATACATTTGGCTCTGTAGGGCTTATTTTTCAATGTGACGCAAAACGGTTTTCGCCATTGTAATCAGCGCGTAGAAGAGCATAACATACCCCAACTTAGTCCAAATTGTAGGGGTCCGGGGTCAACGTCCTTGCTGAAAGACCATCGTCCTTGGCCTCTGTAGGTTAAAGTTTCCAATGTGATGGTAAATGACTGCCACTACTGTGATAAGCGAGCCGAGTACTATATGTATGCAAGGTTTCAGGAGCATCGCAGGGGTCCGGGTGATTAGCGAATCTGAATCTGAGTGGTCGAATGTAAATATGGTGGAGATACATTTGGCTCTGTAGGGCTTATATTTCAATGTGACGCAAAACGGTTTTCGCCATTGTAATCAGCGCGTAGAACAGCATACCATATCCCAACTTAGTCCAAATTGTAGGGGTCCGGGGTCAACGTCCTTGCTGAAAGACCATCGTCCTTGACCTCTGTAGGTCAAAGTTTCCAATGTGATGGGAAATAACTGCCACTACTGTGATCATCGAGCCGAGTACTATATGTATGCAAGGTTTCAGGAGAATCGCAGGGGTCCGGGTGTTTAGCGAATCTGAATCTGAGCGGTCGAATGTAAATATGGTTGAGATACATTTGGCTCTGTAGGGCTTATTTCTCAATGTGACGCAAAACGGTTTTCGCCATTGTAATCAGGGCGTAGAAGAGCATCACATACCCCAACTTAGTCAAATTTGTAGGGGTCCGGGGTCGACATCCTTGCTGAAAGACCATCGTCCTTGGCCTCTGTAGGTTAAAGTTTCCAATGTGATGGGAAATGACCGCCACTACTGTGATAAGCGAGCCGAGTACTATATGTATGCAAGGTTCCAGGAGAATCGCAGGGGTCCCGGTCTAGTAGCAATCTGAATCTGAGTGGTCGAATGTAAATATGGTGGAGATACATTTGGCTCTGTAGGGCTTATTTTTCAATGTGACGCAAAACAGTTTTCGCTAATGTAATCAGCGCGTAGAAGAGCATAACGTACCCCAACTTAGTCCAAATTGTAGGGATCCGGGGTCAAAGGACGACTTCCTTGCTGAAAGACCATCGTCCTTGACCTCTGTAGGTTAAAGTTTCCAATGTGATGGGAAATGACGGCCACTACTGTGATAAGCGAGCCGAGTACTATATGTATGCAAGGTTTCAGGAGCATCGCAGGGGTCCGGGTATTAGCGAATCTGAATCTGAGTGGTCGAATGTAAATATGGTGGAGATACATTTGGCTCTGTAGGCCTTACTTTTCAATGTGACGCAAAGCGGTTTTCGCCATTGTAATCAGCGCGTAGAAGAGCATAACATACCCCAACTTAGTCCAAATTGTAGGGGTCCGGGTCAACGTCCTTGCTGAAAGACCATCGTCCTTGACCTCTGTAGGTTAAAGTTTCCAATGTGATGGGAAATGACTGCCACTACTGTGATAAGCGAGCCGAGTACTATATGTATGCAAGGTTTCAGGAGCACCGCAGGGGTCCGGGTGTTTAGCGAATCTGAATCTGAGTGGTCGAATGTAAATATGGTGGAGATACATTTGGCTCTGTAGGGCTTATATTTTCAATGTGACACAAGACGGTTTTCGCCATTGTAATCAGTGCGTAGAAGAGCATAACATACCCCAACTTAGTCCAAATTGTAGGGGTCCGGGGTCGACAATCCTTGCTGAAAGACCATCGTCCTTGGCCTCTGTAGGTTAAAGTTTCCAATGTGATGGTAAATGACTGCCACTACTGTGATAAGCGAGCCGAGTACTATATGTATGCAAGGTTTGAGGAGCATCGCAGGGGTCCGGGAATTAGCGAATCTGAATCTCAGTGGTCGAATGTAAATATGTTGGAGATACATTTGGCTCTGTAGGGCTTATATTTCAATGTGACGCAAAACGGTTTTCGCCATTGTAATCAGCGCGTAGAACAGCATACCATATCCCAACTTAGTCCAAATTGTAGGGGTCCAGGGTCAACGTCCTTGCTGAAAGACCATCGTCCTTGACCTCTGTAGGTCAAAGTTTCCAATGTGATGGGAAATAACTGCCACTACTGTGATCATGAGGCAGTGCTATATGTATGCAAGGTTTCAGGAGAATCGCAGGGTCCGGGGTGTTTAGCGAATCTGAATCTGAGCGGTCGAATGTAAATATGGTTGGGTATTTGGCTCTGTAGGGCTTATTTTCCAATGGGACGCAAAACGGTTTTTCGCCATTGTAATCAGCGCGTAGAAGAGCATACAACATACCCAACTTAATCCAAATCGTAGGGTCGGGTCCCACGTCCGTGCTGAAAGAGCATCGTCCTTGACCTCTGTAGGTCAAAGT